>AWOL01S0071914.1:4961-15414 GCA_000715115.1 Nicotiana otophora | reverse complement strand
CCATCCCCTAAACCCTGCCCTACCTTCCGCCCCACCCCTCGTTCCCCCCGAGGACATGACCTCACTCGACCATCCCAAACCACAGCCACTCTACCTACGGCAGAGTAAGGGAGATCACTATCACACAAGGCAACAGACCAAACCAAAAGAATACAAGTTACAATAACAGGCACACTAATATGGTAAATAAACTAGTACGAGGTAAGATGTCAGCAATTTAACTCATACAACAAAGGGAAACTGGAAAACGGGAGGTACCAACTCCCGCGAGCAGAAAACATACAATAAAAATATTGATACCACGAGTACCAGATATAGAACGAAAGAACCTGGAGCAAGTTTTCCTAAAGTGTGTCGGATCTACTCAAGAGCACTGCAAGTCCTGCTGTGTCCCGCCTAAAAGTTATTCGAAAGTCGCCGGAATTTACGAAACTTGCCGGCAATCTGAACACACCGGGAAATAGTCTGTCCTCGCCGGGAAGAAGCTGCACAAAATTGATTTTGCCGGGCCGGCAAAAGAGATCGTGAGTTCGGCTTCTGCTTTAGAGTGACAAAGTGAGGGTGAAGAAAAAAGCTCTGATTTGCTTAGCCGATCTACTAGTTAAAGTCAAAAGTCGAATTAAAAATTTATATTTAATACTAGGTAAATATATACAATTTTGAAATTATATATCGATGCCTCGTGCAGGAGCGTAGCTAGGGTGATAGTTGAGGGTTCGAAGGCTCAAAAATTACACTGTATATATAATGTCAAAAAAACAATTATGCATAAATAGTATATGTTAAATTTCTTGAGTTATCCGTGTGTTTACTTTTTAATATTTCGAATGTCTTTGGTAAAAATTTTGTTCCGTGACTAGACTCGTGCCGAAAAAACTAGGTTGATTGTGAAGATACTAATTATTTGATCTGCTTGAAAGTATGGATTCGACTGAACTCGTTAAATTTGATTCAAAATTTGTATAAATGTTTTGAGAAATTTATAAAATATATACATATAATAAACTTCATAACTAATACTTCTTCCGTTTCAATTTAGATGAGATAATTTGACTCGACACGGAGTTTAAAGAAAACAAGAAGACTTTTGAAATTTGTGGGCTTAAAAGCTCAAGGGGTAAAAGTTTTATGGAGTCATGACATTTGTGTTGTTATAAAAGTTTCTCATTAACGATAAAATTGATAAAATAAAGAATTGAAAATTAAATTATTTTTAAATTTAAGAATATATTATTTATTTTAAAAAAGACTAAAAAAAAAGTACTAGTAAATTTTAAAATCAATTATATTGATGGGATAGGTTACGGTCGCCATTAAGTAAGAATTACGGTCTTGCGATATTGGTGGAAATTCTCTCACAAAAAGAAAAAATATGTGGTCACTTTTGGCTTTGCAAGGAAATGGATAGAGATTTCATACGCGCTTTGAAGAGCGTAAAAAAGGTTGCCGATGACGTTATTCATATGTTGTCAGCCTAATATCGTCATCCACTCCAGCGGTACTAATGTCTACTATAATTTTTAAGTGACGCTTAAGAATAATTAATTAGTGGTTTAGTCAAGAGCATAAGATGGAATTCGAGGTGTGGCACTGCACTTCCTTATCCTTGGAAATTGGGGACCACGACAAATATAAAAGACATGCCTCATAATTATAAAAAATGACATAGTAGTACCTATGGTTTTCATACATGCTTCTTCCACAGAATTTCGGTGGCAATGTGTAATTAAAAAAAAGGGAGAGTACTGATTTGGATAGACTATAACATAATTAAGTATTAGCTAACGTAATAGTATATTATTCCCTTTGTACTGTTTTATATAACGTTGTTTGACATAAGACTTTTGACATTTAAGAACTTGTGATCTTAAATGTATATAATATGACAGGGTAAAATTTTAATTTCAAACTTAATAAATTACCAAATATAAAAATGTACTATTCTTTTGCAACATACTAGTAAAAAGAAAACAGTGACTTATAAAATGGAGCGACGGAGTAAATAATTACTATTCCCTTAGATCTATTTTAATTAAATTTTTGATTTTTTTTGTAGTCCACAACATTTGATTTTTTCACATATTAAGAAGGAATTAATTTATTTTTTTAAAGTTGCACTTGCAGTAAAAAGTCTAAGCCTTAGGGGTATTTGTTATATTTTCAATGAACAAATTAAAATTAATATAGTCAATTTTATTGTTAATTAATATTAAAAAATAATTTTTTTAATATGTATAAAAACAATAAAAAAATCAATTAAAATGGAAAGATCGGTATTCCACCAGAGGATGTGTGACCATAGTAGACACAGTGTGGTGTTTTAAGCTTTCTGACCATAATACAAGATAAATTTCATTCAACATTTGAACTTCACTAATTAATGAGAACTAAATTAGCCATGAGGTTAAGTTAGAATGGATTAGAAATCTGAGAAGATAATATTGGTTTTAGTGGAGCATCATGCGATGACTCGTGACATGATGCTCCCTTGTAGACGTTAGGAAAATATTCCACCAAATAAAAGAAGAAAGTTCCAATCACTTTTGAGCCACTAATTCCAGGAAAGGTAGAAAACAAGATAAGATTCAAATTCTTTTTGCAATTTTATTCCAACGGATTAAATGCGTCACAAGATAGAAACTAAAACACTAGGTTATTTCTTTGTTATATGTTTAAGTTTTAGTGAACAAAGTTATCTGATATCTATGTTGGTGAGAGATATTAAGTACCAGTGATATTAATCGAGGTACACACAAGTTAACTCCAACACCACTGTTATATATAAAAAAGGGATCATTAATCTTGGTGGCGGAATGGAACTACCCAGCTTACTAGTGATATTATCCGCTTTAGGTCTAAGCTCATACGACTTTAAAACACGTCACTAGGGTCTATGTCTTATACACCAATATCTCACCCGCGTTTTATCAATATAAGATTCGCCTAGAATATCACATATACCCCCTTAAGACCCAACATCCTTGCTGAGGTTTGCCCATCATCGCATAGGATGTCATATATATCCCCTTAGGACTCATCGTCATTGCTGAGGTTTTTCCCACCATCGGTTGCAAGGGAAGTGACTATGATACCATATATAACAGCAGTAGTGGAGCCAGGATTTCCATTAAGGGGAGTCAAAATATAAAGAAACAAACTTACCAAGAAGTCAAGGGGTATCATTATATAGTATATATACATATTTTTTTTAAAAATACCGAGTTATACAGTGTAATTTTCCAACGAAAGGATGTCGGTTGACACCCCTTTGGGGCATTTAGCTCCGCCACTGTACAACAGCCTAACTTACTAGTGATATTGTCTGTTTTGGGCCTAAGCACGTACGGTTTTAAAATGCGTCACTAAGGTCTAAGACTTATTAACTTATAATCTAGCCAGTGGCGGAGCTACAGTGCTCCAAGGGTGATCAGGCGCACACCCTTCGCGGGAAAATTGCACTGCGTATATAAGTAAAATGTTGTTCTATTTTAATATATACAATAGCTTGCACACCCTTGACACAACCGGGTGAGGTAGCCGTGGTAAAGGGTGTGCAAAAATTTTTACTGATTGTAGGTTGGAATCTCAATGCAATCTTTTGGTACAAAACCCATTTATTTTATATTATTATATTTTCAAGAAGCAATATAAGTGTAACCTTCAGATCCACGTTTTCCTTTCCAAAGTAGAAGTGTCGTTCTTTTCCCAATCCCAACCAACCTTTGACTTTCTTTTTCCTTTTTAATTTTTCAATAAGCAAATATTAAAGATCATTATTTAATTGAAAGCTACTTAATAAAAATTTCTAAAAGCTCTTTACTAGACCTAAACCTAACCTTTTCAAAATAGAAAGTAGAAACACAAAAGATAGAAACAAAAGATCATCCCTTGCCTTTTGTCTTGCTAGCCTGCTGCGTTATTGTTGTCCGTGAAATCTTCCACTCTAACTCTGAATCTGATTCTATTTCAGGTTTGACTCTTATGTCTTTCTCTTCTTTCTTTTTTTTTTTCTTAATTTATAATCTGAATTTTATTGTTAGAGTCTTTAGAGATTGAAAATTTACTAAATATTTCTAAATCTCTTAAAGAATTTACAACTAGAATAAAATAACTGACACTTAGATGACCCGATTCATCATTCCTGAACATATATTTGTTCTTTAAAAAAGAAAATAAGGAAAACTTTGGTGGATGTGTATACGAATTTGGGACATAGTTTAAATTTTCAGATTTTAATTTTCATCATTCATTATATTATAAAGGCATTTCACATGGAATGCGTTGGATACAGTAGAAGTTAATTATGGACTTCTTCTATGATGATAACTCTCTGAAAGGATACTGATTAGGAACTATTTAATTTATAAATGTTTCCTTCATGATGCCTAAACTCATATTTAAGAAGAAAACTTGTATATTGCTCTTGGATCGTGTGGATGTGTTTTATAAGATTATTGATTGGCCACTTCAAGAACTTAACGGCCGTTTCAATGAGGTGACAAGTGATTTGTTTCATGGATTGATTTATTTTCTAGTTTTGACATCAGGAAGATAGTGAGAATGGTTAAATTATATCCTGATAACTTTGATGAATTTAATTTGGGTGTCCTTGAGAATCAACTTGCTAATTATATTATTGATATGCGTGATATTGATCAAAGATTTTTCAATTAAGGTGGACTTGGTGAACTTTCAAATAAACTAGTTGAGACTTGCTTAGTGAAACTTGCTTTGTTTTTGCCAGTTGCCACTGCAACCGTTGAAATAACTTTTTCTGCAATGAAGTTTATCAAGAATGACTTATGGAATCGAATGGATGATGAATTTTTGGACGGTTGCATAGTGCCTTATGTAGAAAAAAAAGTATTTCGTACTATTTCTAATGAGGTTATTATAAAAATATTTCAATAGATGAGACCTCGTCGAGTATAATTATAATAATATATTTAAATTGTGCTTTCAATAGTAATATTTTTTTGTTGATTTCTTTATATTGGTTTTGATTTATACAATAGTTAATTCCGTTATATTATTTTTATAATTTAGCTAAATATTGTATATTTTATTATAAAACAATTCGGTGCACCTATTCATAAAAAAATTATTTACTTATCCAAAGGTTGAACACCCTTCGTGAAATTCCTGGCTACGCCACTGAATCTAGAATCACTCCCATATTATATCGGTGTGGGAGTGACCTAGAATATCACACGAAAACTCCAAAGAATCTCATCCAAAAAGGTGATGTATTATATATTATATACCAATTTCATAAAAAATTATATTATATGATAGGTTGTATACCATATTTATTAGTAGTATGCATCATATAAACTAAAGTGATATTATACAATTAAGGTATATTGTATAATATACTATACCAATATCATATAAGTTTGTATTATATAATATATTATATACGATATTTATTAACAATATGCATCATATTTTTCTTCTCAATGTACACATCAGATAACTAAAAGTGTATGTTATATTGTATACTTATGTACCATTTTCACATTAGTTTATACTATATAATCAGAAAGATATATCATTAGGTGAGAGAGAATCTCAAGGAGAGATTTTAGGAATTAAAAAGTTGTACATAATTTAATTAAAAAGGTAAAATTTTAAAATAAATTGTACTAAAAGTAATTTTGTTAAAGCAGTTGTAAAAAATATAAATGTGTCTTTAAAATGGAATATTGGAGAGTGGTAGCTACTGCCATTGTGTCATTTTTTTAAAATAAATTGTTCCAATTACTGGGTTATATTCATCAGAGAAGTCAAACCAACAATAAAAGAGAGGTGGATGTACACATCCTTACCTCAGTTGCCACTGCCATTGTGTCATAAAGATTCAAGAAGAAACAAATAAATAGAGATGGTCACTTTGGTCTCCAATTGGCCATTACTGGATAACCCGGTGCGGTCAAGTATTTACCTACTATATCATAAAATTAGCTACATGAACTTGGAAGTATCCAGTGATAGGTTTAACTTTAAGTTTCAATGATAGCAATATTATCTTATGTTATATTTGCAGGACTAACAAAAAGGAAAGAATGGAGATGCTCAGCAAGATGCGATTGCTACAGGATTCGAAATAGCAAATAATGATCAATCAGGATTCGAATGAAGATGTTGTTGCTACATCAATGGTCAATCAAGAGAAGCAAATTTATTCGTCCTCAATCAAAGGAACTCAGATTGCCAATCATGGATACTCAAATCAAGAAGCTCGCCAGCAATTATTCTGTGTCCAGAATTAAGCTCACTCCAGGTGTAAATGGCTCCTTAATTCAAGCTGTGACAAGAAAAATCACAATCGAATCTGGACTCTTCAAAGAACAGGATTCGAAGAGGCACCCCTTGGGTCAAAACCCTTTTGCAAAGGTCTCGTGCCTCTGATTTCGCTGAAGACTCAACAGCTATGTTCTCTCCTATAAGAAGGCTGATACTTTCAAGAAGAAGACTTGCGCAAATACATACATTGTATTCTAAGTCCGTCTACTTTTTAGTTCAAACATTGTAATCTTTAGTTATCACTGTCTCAAAAGATAGAAAGATCTAGAACACAAAAGAGAGTTGTGTCAATTACTCAGAACTCAAGGTGTGATATTATTCGTTGGTGGTGAACGCGTTAAAACCATTTGTGTTGTAACATTTTCAAAGATCTTAAGGGAACCCTTGTGACCTAAGGAATACTGGATGTAAGTACCACAACGGTACCGAACCAGTATAAATCGTTGTGTGTTATTTACTCTTCTTTACTGCTTACTTTCATTCTGCATTATGATCAGTCAACTAATACTTGTGTTAGTCGACTAATTTTTAAATAGTCAATAATTCATCCCCCCCTCCCCCGTATGTTCAATTGGTATCATAGAAAGGCTCAGAATCTTGCCTAATCGCTAGTGAGGAAAAGATCATGGGATCCAATACTGTTGTTGGTGCTCTCTTTTAAGAAGGAACCTCTCAGGTTCGACCCCCTTACTTCAACGGTCATCATTTCTCTCACTGGAAAGTTCGCATGGAAACGTATACTATGTCATATGACATCAAAGTATGGCATGTGATCAAAAAGAGAAATCTTCCAATTCCCCCCAATAAGGATGCAAACGGTTAAGTCATCGTATCTACTGATCCTCTTGACTTGGATGATTACACTGATGAACAAGCTGTTGTCATCATTGTTAATGCAAAAGCAAAAAATCTAATGTACAATTCTATCAGTGGAGAAGAATATGAAAAGATATCAAGTTGCGAAACTGCAAAAAAATGTGGGACAAACTGGAAGTCACTTACGAAGGAACCAACAAAGTGAAAGAGACTAGGATAAACCTCTTGGTTCGGGACTACGAGTTATTTCAAATGAAGGATGGTGAATCTGTAAAAGAAATATTTTTCAGGTTCAGCAAAATACTTGGAGACCTCAAATCATTTGGAAGACCTAATAAAAGTGGCGAACAGGTTAGAAAGATCCTCAGAAGCTTACCTACAATTTGGCATCCAAAGGTCATTGTATTGGAATGTCAAGATCTGGACAAAATTTCCTATGATGAGCTCAGAGGTGATCTAATTGCTTTTAAGAAAACTCATCTTGACAGACAAATTCAAGAGAAGAAGAAAACTGTTGCTTTCAAGGCAACTGTGGCTGAACCAGAAAATGAAGAAGAAGAAGAAGAAGAAGAAGGAGGAGAACAAGATGAAAACATTGCAATGCTCTCTCAAGTCGTAACCAGCATGATGAAAAGAAACAGAAATAACAGAAGAGGGAAGTTCAACTTCAGGAAAGGAAGGATGAGCAATGAAGCTGATAAAAATGATGGAAGGCGTTACGAATATGAAAAGTTTGGTCACATTCAAGCTGACTACTCGGAATTAAAGAAGAAGCTTAGTAGAAACATGCAAAAGAAGAAAGCTTTCGGAGCATGGAGTGATGAGAAAGAATCTGATCACGAGGAAATTGCTAACATATGTGTCATGGCTCTAAGTAACAATGAAGATTTAGGAGAACTTGGACTAATGGCAGATAACAACGATGAGGAAGACAACTCAAGAAAACCTCGTTCAATGTCAGATGAAGGAACTAGTGAGGTACGTACACCTTTATGCCCTTATTGTTATGAACTTCAAGAATTTGTTGATATTGCTCTTGTAGACATAGAAAGAGTAGTAAATGAGCTCAGAAGAACCAAGAGAGAAAAAGAGAGATAGAAGAAAGACTGGGCCTTGAAACTAGAAGTGTGCGAAATTGACCGTGATATGATTCAAGATGAAGTAAATGAACTCAAGCTTCAATTGAATGGCTTGCAAAAGACCACGAGTCTCAGTCCAGTCAAGTCAAATCAGACTGCTCATCACAAGAAAAAAATCGCTTGTTCTTTTTGTAGTAAAAATGGCCATAGTACTAACAATTGCAGGAACAGAATTACAGCTGAAAGTAGTACTGGTAACTCTAACATCTCATACTGCTCCTATTGTGGTAAAAGAGGTCACGCCTCAAATCATTACAGGTTCAAAAACAACAGGAGATGGGTCTGGAGACCAAAATCTTCAAATCAAACTAACACTCAGCAGTCTAACCATTCAGGACCCAAGCAAGCTTGGGTACCTAAAAATGAGTAATTTATTTTACAGGAACATCGCAAGAAGAATCGAAAAGAAAAATGGTATCTCGACAGCGCGTGTTCCAGACATATGAAGGGTGACAAACAACTGTTCAAATCAGTCACCAAGCTAGATGGAGGAATAATTACTTTTGGTGACAAATCCAAAGGAAATGTTATTGTGTTGGAAAAGTTCCTTTAAGCTCGACATGTGATGTAGATGAAGTCTACCTAGTTGATGAACCTGACTATAATCTTCTCAGCATCAGTCAACTATGTGACAACGATTATGAGGTTCATTTTAAGAAACATGGCTGGTTTATAGAAGACGAATCAGGTAATATCATTCTCTGAGGTAATAGAGACAGAAATGTCTACACTATCAAGAACTTAGAAAATTTTGGGGATCAAATCTGTCTTACATCTATGATTGAAGATCCCTGGGTTTGGCATAGAAAACTTGGCCATGCAAGCATGCATACTATTCAAAAACTGTCTAAACATAATCTTATTATTGGACTCCCAAAACTAGATTTTTTGAAAGATCATATCTGTGATGCATGTCAACTAGGAAAACAAACTCGCTCATCTTTCAAAGTCAAAAACATTGTTTCTAACTCTAAACCTCTTCAATTGCTGCATATGGATTTATTTGGTCCTACTAGAACTGCTAGTATAGGAGGTAAGAAATATGTTTTTGTTACTGTAGATTATTTCTCTAGATTTACCTGTGTTATGTTTCTTAGTCATAAAGATGATGCTCTAAAGAATTTTGAAGTTTTCTGTAAGAAGGTTCAACGAGAAAAGGGATACTACATCTCTACTATCAGAAGTGATCATGGGGGAGAGTTTGAAAGCAGAGCTTTTGAAAATTTCTGCAACGATCAAGGAATCTCTCGCAACTTCTCTTCACCAAGATCACCACAGCAAAATGGAGTAGTAGAGCGTAAAAACAGAACCTTGTAGGATATGGCAAGAACCATGATCGTGAAAAAATCTCTACCTCATCATTTTTGGGTAGAGGCTGTGAGTACAACATGTCACATCATCAACAGATGTCTGATTCGACCAATTCTTAAAAAGACTCCTTATGAACCTTGTAGGATATGGCAAGAACCATGATCGTGAAAAACTCTCTACCTCATCATTTTTGGGCAGAGGCTGTGAGTACAACATGTCACATCATCAACAAATGTCTAATTCGACCAATTCTTAAAAAGACTCCTTATGAACTGTGGAATGGTAAGAAACTAAATATCAACTATTTTCACCCCTTTGGATGCAAATGCTTCATCCATAACAATGGGAAGGATAATCTTGGTAAGTATGATCTAAAGAGTGATGAAGGTATATTTCTTGGTTACTCTCCTTCAAGTAGAGCTTACAGAGTTTATAATAAGAGAACCTTATGTATTGAAGAATCTATTCATGTTGTTTTTGTTGATACTAACCCTCGCCCAAGGAATGAACATATTCCTGAAGATGAGAAAATTTTCTGTGCTCCTAAGTCAGTTATTGTAGGTAGGGATTATCAAAATGAGTCAGCTAATCAACAGACTCAATCAACTAAAGTACCACCAGAAGATCTTGACCTACCCCAGCCAGATCAGTCGACTACCGAAGAAAGGGTGACTCCAGTAAATACTCCAAATGAATGGAAGAGTGAACCGGGATATCCTCACAAATTCATTATAGGATATCCACAGGAGGGAATAACTATAATGGAGATCTCAAAAGAACAAATCTCATGTAGCTCTCATTTCTCAAATTGAGCCCAAGAAAGTGGATGAAGCTCTAAAGGATTCTCATTGGATTAGTGCTATGATAGAAGAATTAGATCA
>AWOL01S0071913.1:2484-12658 GCA_000715115.1 Nicotiana otophora | reverse complement strand
TCGCCACATGTGTATAACAATGTTCCCACCTTGTCTCGCCACATGCGCAACCCCCTCCCCCATATATATATATATATATATCCCGCCTTGTCACGCCGCACGTGAAAATATCAATAGTAACAATAGCACGGCAGAAACTTCGTGCAACCCCATAACAACAACCGTACGACAGAAATCTCGTGCATCATAATAACCACAACCACACGGCAGAAACCTCATGCATCACAATAACAACAATCGCACGGAAGAAACCTCGTGCATCACCACAATAAGTACAACAATAACAATGATAATAATACAAGGGTACGACAAATAAGTCAACTCAGGAATTCCTGAACTCAAAGAAACGGAGGAACTATATCACAAGGAGTAGCCACACTAGAGAATGCTAGTTATAATAAGAACATCTCAACAAGAAAGGAAATATTATGTAACAACGGTCCACAATATACAGTTCGACAACGAGGGAGCTAACACAAGACGAATAATTCCAAATAAGGACAAGTCAACTAAAATATAGGATATCTAACTTCTTGTAAGGTTGGGCAATTAAGAGAGAGATACAACAGCTTCAATTAAGGATAAGTAGTATAAGGATAATCATTTGCCTCAATTAAGGATGAACAATTACAGAAGAGATAATTAAAATTTCAGATAAAGATAAGCAATTAGGGAAAAGATAACATGGCAATAGAAGAGATAACAATTTCAGTTAAGGCACATATGGATCAAATGAACAACAAGAGTGGATCATGAAGCAATTAAATTCTAATTAAAGCATGTAGAAGTGAAATAGGAAATTAAGAAACGTAATCGTAATGAGAACAACTGCATATTCAATGAATATAAGGACCTAAGAATCCCTAAAAGGCCAATTTTCCACAAATAAGTCTGGGCACGTACTCGTCACCTCGCGTATACGGACTACAATTAGCATAGAAGACTCAAATCATAAGGGGTAGTTCCCTCACACGAAGTTAGGCAAGATACTTACCTCAAAGAAGACAAACTGATACTCAAAAATGAACTTCTCAGGTGAAATGACTTCCGGGTGGCTCAAATCTAAGCAAAATAACTTCAAAGCACAAATAAAACTCATAAGAGACTATTCCGGATCATAAAGCCTCAATCTTTATCAAAGTCTAAAAATCGACTCAAAAGTCGACCTCCGAGCCTGCACTTCGGAACCCGACAAATTTCACAAAACCCGAACACCCATTCCGATACGAGTTCAGCCATACTAAAATCATCAAATTCCGGTACCATTTCGTCTCTCAAATCATGATTTTTCATTTTGAAAATTTTCTTCAAAAACCTCATTTGTTTTCCAACTCAAAACACAAATTAAATGATAAAAATAAAGATAATTAATGGAATATAATAAATTCTAGGTGAAGAACACTTACCCAATCGATTTGCTTGAAAAACTCACAAGGAATCGCTCAAAACCGAGCTCTACAAGTCAAGATATGATAAAAATGGCCTAACCCTCGATTTGAAGATCTTATATTCTGCCAAGGTGTTTATGCATCGCGAACGCGGAAGAGCAATCGCGTTTGCGAAGAAGGAAAATGAAAGTTACCCAGTTGTGCTTCACGAACGCTACAAACACGTTCGCGAATGCGGAGAGGAAAAGTCTGACGGCCCAACGACTGCTCTTCGCGAACGCGTGAAGTAGTACGGGAACGCGAAGAGTGGAATGGTATAGCTACGCGAATGCGATGAATGAAAAGGTTGGCTTCTGCGATCGCAGAATGAGGAATGCGAATGCGAAGAACAAATATTCTCTCCTCCAAAATTACTCATCGCGAACGCGGGGGATGAACGCGAATGTGATGAATGAAAAGGTTGGCTTCTGCGATCGCAGAATGAGGAATGCGAATGCGAAGAACAAATATTCTCTCCTCCAAAATTACTCATCGCGAACGCGGGGGATGAACGCGAATGTGATGAATGAAAAGGTTGGCTTCTGCGATCGCAGAATGAGGAATGCGAATGCGAAGAACAAATATTCTCTCCTCCAAAATTACTCATCGCGAACGCGGGGGATGAACGCGAATGTGATGAATGAAAAGGTTGGCTTCTGCGATCGCAGAATGAGGAATGCGAATGCGAAGAACAAATATTCTCTCCTCCAAAATTACTCATCGCGAACGCGGGGGATGAACGCGAATGTGATGAATGAAAAGGTTGGCTTCTGCGATCGCAGAATGAGGAATGCGAATGCGAAGAACAAATATTCTCTCCTCCAAAATTACTCATCGCGAACGCGGGGGATGAACGCGAATGTGATGAATGAAAAGGTTGGCTTCTGCGATCGCAGAATGAGGAATGCGAATGCGAAGAACAAATATTCTCTCCTCCAAAATTACTCATCGCGAACGCGGAGGAGCAAACGCGAACGCGAAGGAGAAAACCAAATGACACATATCATCAGTCCAAAAATAGAAGGAAATGGCTCGTAGCCCATCTGAAACACACCTGAGGCCTCCGGGACCCCGTTCAAACATACCAACGAGTTTCATAACCTAACACGGACTCGCTTGAGGTCTCAAATCACATCAAATAATGCTGAAACTACGAATCGCACTACGAATTGAAGTTATGAACTTTCAAATCTTTCAACTTCTAAAACCCGCGCCAAAACCTATCAAACCAAACCAGAAAGACGTCAAATTTTACATGCAAGTCCGAAATAACATAACGGAGTTGTTCCAACACTCGAAATCGCATTCCGACCCCGATATCAAAATGTCCACTTCCGGTCAAAATCTCCAAAAATTTTACTTTCGTCATTTCAAGCCTAAATCAGCTACAGACCTCAAATTCACAGTCCGGACACGCTCTTAAGTCCAAAATCACCCAACGGAGCTAACGGAACCGACGGAACTCCATTCCGGAGTCGTCTTTACATAGTTCCGACTACGGTCAAAATCCTAAGACTTAAGCTTCCGTTTTAGGGACTAAGTGTCCCAAATCACTCTGAATCAACCGGTAACTGAAATTAACCACGCACGCAAGTCAATACACATAATACGAAGTTGATCAGGGCCTTATGCTGCCGAACGTGACTTAAATTCTCAAAACGATCGGTCGGGTCATTACAGAAATAAACTTATGCCGATATTTATCACGACCATCTACATATAACGCACTTTGGAGCTTAGTTATCTCAACATTTGCTTGATACAAATACTTTCTAGCAATTTCCTCGGAGTCGACATCATTTGCTGCTAAAGTCATAACTGCAAACGACTCCTTCATTAAACCATTTAAGCAAATTGCCATAGAGGATTTTAACGGTTCCTTTTTTTGATGTACTCCTCAAATCCATTATCATGTTTAGCATTCTTTGTCCATCTTTTCAAAATGTATTGCCGAGGGATACAAGAAAAGTTTAACTCAAAGAACAAAACTCTTAGTGCATGACAACATAGCCAATCCATGGATTCAAACATCTGGCAACTACAAATAATGGATTTGTCAAGAGAATTGAACTGCACAATTTCAGTTTTCCCACTTTCACCCTTTAAAATTGTAAACTTACTACTAGGCCCATTACTCTCAATATTGACTACTTTTTTGGTTGTCCATAGCAAAAATTCATGTAGAAACCAGGAAAAAATTCTTCTGGTGTAAACACTAGCAGTATGCTTTAAGATCCCACAATCTTCTATGGAAAGTTTAGGTTTTCTTCGACACTTGTAATCCTCAGTTGCCTCAATATCACACATTTCAGTTTCCCGTTGCTCGTAGTGCTTTACAAATTCAGTTATACTCATTGTCATGCCATTTCTGTAAAGACCCTATTCGTGCTCTCACTTCTTTGAGTTGATCTGATACCCGCAGAGAAAAAAGAACGACTGAATGTGGGACACCACTTCGCCCTCAAGTCGTATAGCTTCTGAAGCCAATTGTTACTCCAACAATTTCATGCCAATCTTAAAAGCAAAGTTCTTGTCGATATTATACACATTATGTATCGTTGTGGAATTTTCCTCATTATTTGCATTATGATCTTGGTAAGAAACAGGAGCAGCAGGCACTGTCTTAGTCCCCATAGCAAAATTAACTCCACCTCTAGCCACTGGTACAATAGTTTATGTTGTTTCAGGAATCCCCTGTCAACAAAAACAAATCCCTCTTAGAACACAAAATTAGAAAACAAACTTACCTTTCTATAAATCTTTTGTGCAAATTTGGCCCACCATCTCATTTTAGCACTAAAAGATTACCTTGATACCAAAAGTTCATGCTGATCTTATTTTAAATTTATAGTAAACAATATTTTTGTATCGATATATTTGTTTTGTAGGTATGGTAGCAAAATGGATCAAATGCAAAAGTCTCAATGTCAGTGGGCACAAATTTGTATTTATGTACCAAAATAAGGAGCATTTTATTAACAAGAAGACATAAATTTTATATTGACAAGAAGAGTATTTTGTGAGCACAATTTTGTATTTCATACTGATATGGAAAAGAAGAGTATTTAGTGAGCACAATTTTGTATTTCATATTGATATCGATGAATAACTTCTAAAGATTCAGTTTTAAAGGTTTGGCAACTGGAGATGAATTTGGAAAGATATAAACTATGATAAATAAAAAAAAACAACAAGAAGAAAGATATATACAAAATGTATATGGAGTATTACATTTGGATAGAATATCGTTTTCCTTTGCTTGAATAGAATAATGTGGCCTTCGTTAGACTATGTTGATCAACAGTACAAAGTGGTGAGAAATTTTGTTGGAGTCTATTGTCTATTGTGATGACAAAAGTTGGTAATTAAGGAAGGAAAATGGTTTCCATATTTTTTCTTTCCCTCCATTTCTCTTGTACTATCTATTAAGTTTTCTATCATCTACAAATTCACTTTTTCTCTTTATTTATTTAAATTAATCCAATGTCAGCAAATGGACCCCACATTTAACCAGTTGAGGACATTCAATGAATAAATGGCCCTCTTCTGAATGTTCATTTGTCAGATAAAGTACCATTGCCGCGAGAATGACAGTTGCAGCTGATGGCCCAAGATCGAACAACTTAGAGCAGTAAGGAGGCATTTCGTCAAGCATCTGGTCCATAAGGTTTAACTGTGTAGCTTCTACAGCTGATGCAAGTGCAGCAACAAAGACCCCTACAGTTGCTGGTTCATTATCAAGACATTTGAGCCAACTTTGAACAGCTCCAGACAGTGTCTCTAGAGATGGTGTTTGTCCAGTATCAAGACAACGACAATGGACATGGAAAATTGATGTCCATATTGAAGGTTTAAGATGCTTTGAAGGAAAGCTGCATTTCTACTCAATCCCTCTGTCTCAGTAGGTATTCGACAATCGTGGTAACTAAGAGAAATTAAAATCGACTCCTTGTTTCCAAAGAGGAAAATACACTCATGGTTGTTTTTTTGAAAATTTCCATCAAACACTTGGTCTGCAAAAGCCCCTGCTCGATCTCCCATCCCAATTGCCAACATCTCAACAAACATACTATAGCGAAAATTCCATAGAAGACTATTATCAAACACCAGTGCTACACTTTCAGATATAAAGTCCATTTGCTGAACTAGGATCAAACGGAAAATGAAGTAACGTATGTTGCGCAGTCACAACTTTAGGCATCATCCAGTACCTATACAGTCTATTAGCTTTAGGCATTTGATCGAACAGGTTGTAAGCAACTCTAGGTCGCTCAAAATGTAAACAAAATTCCATCGGGCCGTTGAAGGAAACAATACCCAAATCAGGTTCTTGAAAACCAAGTACGGCAACCTGAATAAATTCTACCTTAGAGTATGTGATAGCAGGAGCAATAGGTAGAACTTTGAAACCTTCTAGTTCTGGAAATGTATCCCCAACTTTAATAACAAGAGATTGTGGATCAAGAGCTTTTGTCGACTAAATCAAAGTCACTCTCATTGACACCAACTAACGCAGCATTGTCTGGTTCATCATCCACAGTGGCCTCCTCCTTTGTTGTTTCTGCCAAAGTTGTTGAGTCCAATTGCAACTCTTGCAGCACTGACCCCATGTGGCTAAAATTAGAGAGCATACATGAGTTACTTTCTTGTAACTCTATCACTAAATCATGTACGGTTTTGATGGAAGTGTAGATCTTCTCCAAAACTACAGGTGAAAAAGTGGGGCTCGGTGGTGAAGGTTCAGCAAAATATTGTTGGTGATATGAGTGTTGAGGCAGTGGAAAGGAAGTCCATGGGATTTCTGTTGTAACATTGGCGGTCACCCAATTGGCAGACGAGGGACGATGAAAGCACCAATGTAACGAAGTGGAATTGTATTGATAAGGAGAATTGAAATCGTGTACATTAATATAAGAGTTCATCTTAAAACTGTTACATTTACTCCAAATTAGTAACCAAATCTTCCAAGAGAAGAAGAAAAAAGGAAGAAGGGAGTGAGGTTCGAGAGTTAATTTAAACAACTAAGAAAATAAAGAGACGACTTCCCCTAATAGATTATGTTTCTCTTCTATATACAGGCATCTTTCTGGAGTCCCAAAGGTAATTTGTCAACTCTTCAAATGTGTTTCTACTGCACCCACATTTGTTACAATAGTAGTACAGAATAAGAAAGGAAAAATAATAATTCGGCTTGTTCAAGATTTTCGGTGGAGATGTAGTGAAAAGAAAAACTCATGGCAATAGTAAAATTTATTTATACGAATTGAATTATTAAAATTCTAATATATAAATATAGTTTTAAATAATAATAATAGTAATAATAATGATATAATTAGAATAAAAGGTGAAAAATTTTAAAATCTCTATCGGGAAATTGAATCATATGGATTTTTGAATAGTGAAATTTGAAGAGATGCCTGATGAACAGAATAAGTACAGGGATTCTTGTTAAACGATTTATAGCTACACAATTACTTGAATATATTAAAAATAATCTGATATTAATTAATTTTCATGTTGCAACTAAATAGAAATAAAGAAAGCAAAACAAGAAAAAGTATAAACTATTTTAAAAGAGCTTGAGAAGTGGGTAATGAATTTTATTCTTTCGTCTGAACTAATGTTGGCAAAATCATAACACAACATTTTAACAATTTTAGTATATAATTATAATTTCTTTACCTTTTGCGCGCGCCAGATTGTGTACCAATAGAGTTTCAATAATTAGTTACACACTTTGGTCGATCAGACGTTGGAACTAGTTAGTGCTACCACACTAGAGTTGGAATAATAGTGAATACAATTCTATCGAGAAGATAATTTAAATGTCTATTTATGGTATTTTGTAATTTGTCATTAATTGTCCATATATACAGAAACAAAATACTCCTAATTATGCTGTATTAATGCTCTCTTGTTTTAGAAACTATATGAAGTCATCAATACGATTTTCCTTTTTGTTTTCACTCTATTCAAAACACAGGGTGAAAATGAAAATTTATAAGCCGGTGCAACTTTAAAACAGCGTAACACTGTCGACGAAAACTACATATATAAGCACGAGCCCATTACCGTTGTTGCATACATAACTCTTTTCTGAAAGCAAAAAATAATAATTTATAGGTATATACATCGAGAATATGGCAAAAGAAATGGAGCAATATCAATGGGGAGTTGGTTCAATATTGATGATGCTAGTCGTGGTGATTTGTCTTCTCGTTCTACCATTGTTTATGGGTCCACTTCAGCCACCTTCATTAATCTTTGTCCTCCTCATTTTCCCTCTTGCAATGGCCGCCATTTGGATTTATCTCTCATATGCCTCCAACTTTGAATAATTAAATACTACTGGGCAGTTTTGCTTTATACATATATGTTAGTTATATTACAGGATGAGTGAAGCGAACTATCACAGGTATGACAATCATTAGTTATAATTTTCATTATGTACGACAGAAAGAAATGAAAACGATGTGTAGTCGCCAAGTATTTTTAACGTATTAAATTGCAATGATTTGTTTTCTTACATGTATCCTATTATAATTTTGACCTTTGTGATTGCTATTCTAATTGAAAATTATATATATCTTAGCTCTTAACTTTTTGTGAATGATGATCCATTTACTCGCTCTTAATGACATTTTTGGATTTAAAGCAAGAGAAAGAGAGAGAAAAAAAGGACTATAAATCATCTTTGCATATGATGTTCCTAAAGTTTAAATTCTATTTGAAATTTTAATATCTAACAATCAGATTCACTGATGCTGTCGTTTAGTACTTTAGTGCAAGACTGCTAGTAAATGTTTAATTAGATCTACTTCAACGACCAAAAAGTGGAGTTTTATCATTGTCTGTCAATTTTTGTTTGGTAAATTTATTTATTTAGATTAAGTTTAAAAAATTGACATGACATATAATAATAAAATCCCAAAACATAATATTAAAATATATTTAGTATTACGTAACACATGCAGGTGCATAAGAAAATAATGAGAATCTAGTACGTGGAAAGGATTGAATATCCTTAGGAGCAAATTCTCTCAAGAATCCGCGGACTTTTTCGAAAATCAATTTATTATGATAATTTAGATTTTCGATTTCCCCAATTTGGATTACAAACCGAGATCTAGTCTGTTACCATCAAATGTGAAGCTGGTAATTCTTTTTTTTTTGGGGGGGTTGGTGTCGCACATGCATATCAGTTGTAGACATTAAGCTCATAAAATTCCATACTTGTCAAAGGGAACATAATTTTTCTTTTATACTAATTCGAACATAGTTTTTAATATAAAATCTATGTAATTCTTTAAAATTTTGTACAAGACGAAGTACATGCATTCCGCTCACCTTAAAGACTAGAAAACTAAAATAATGAATCGAACAAAGTTACGAACAAACTCTATATTAGTTATTATAAGATGTACATTAAAAATAATTATGGCACCCGCCACTTTCAAATTTTAAATTCGCTTCTTAATTGGGTAATAAATAAGCTTTTGATGAGAAACTTGAAACTTTTTCATTGATGAAAACATTATGGTTTAAGCCCCTTTATTTTAGTAGAACGTACTGTCACACCTCTTTTTTCCCAAAGGTATAGAGAAATTTTTCCAATTAAAGTGACATTAATCGAAATGAGATTATTTAGGTATTTAGAGTCGCCACTTGGGATAATTTATGGTGTCCCAAGTCACCGGTTTATTTTAAATCCCAAATCGAGGAAATTTAACTCCGTTTAAAGTGCGCGAAACCAGAAGACCGGGTAAGGAATTCTGTTAACCCGGGAGAAGGTGTGAGGCACTCCCGAGTTTCGTGATTTTAACACGGTCGCTCAACTATTAATAATTGGCCTAATTATCTGATTTATTACATGTTTAAAACCTATTGTACATTTTTAACTTTCTACGCGCTTTTAATAGAGTTTTAATTACTTTTAGAATTTATGGAGTCTATTTAAATAAGTCGCGATGTCGCGCGCTCATTGTTTTTGTACATATTTCGAATCGCGTCACGTGAAACACACCCGCGACCTACAACATGTTGATTTTTATTATTAATTGATTCGGAGTTATGGTCGAGTCACGTGAAAGGTTACACTCGAATTGGGATTTACGTATTGTGATCATACCACGGGAACCGTACCCATAACCACGATAATTTATTAATCGCGCCTAAAGCTATTTACTCCTCCTGTCTCAAGATATTAGTCACTTTATGCTAGTTCATCACATTTATATCCCAAATACCAGTCAGTTGCTCTTACCAACGTTTGGTACAAGTCCCTACACTAAGGTTTATACATATTTTACTCCTACACTGTACAATCATATCACCAACTCGTCAAAGTTAACACCACTTTTATCTGTGCTGCTTTGATTCTTCATATCAAATCAAGCAACAAAAGGTATAGAATAAGATGTATAAATACAACATAAGTAAGACAAAAAGGTAAAATGCATTGGGTTTCCAACAGCAATAAGAACAAGAATCTAGGAATAAGCTATCCATTAGCAGATTTAAACAAAAATCAGCAACGAACTTCTCGTAAACAAACACATATATTTAAATAAAAAGCATCACCATTCATCCAAATCTTATAGCAAAAACTATGCACGAATTTAAAAAGGAGAAAAATAACAGAGGAAGGATTGAGAATGCACCTCAATACGACACTTTCTTCAATTTATAATGAAACTTCACGTACAAAATCAATAGCTATTAGCCACGCCTGTTTAGAACACATCAAT
>AWOL01S0071910.1:0-10911 GCA_000715115.1 Nicotiana otophora | reverse complement strand
ACTCGGGCGATTATACCACATGCGCCCTGATTGTTTCAATCTGTATAAGGATTTTTGAAGCTTTATTTAATAAATTTCTTGGAAACCTTAATATTCTTCAGAATAATTTAAATCCTTCAATGATTTCCATAATACTCATATCAAGTTTTTCATGTATTGCCAGATTAAAACCTGAAATGACTACATCCACCACAGGAGAACATGTCTCTATATAATCATTTCCAGGATATTTACAAATCTTCTTGTGAAACAAGTCGTCTTTATGTCTATCAACTTGACCTTTTTTTCCACACAAGAACACATTTATACCTCCAATGGCTGTATACTTTCTGTTACACCCCATGTTTTCGTACGTAAGAGTACGTTGAAAGACAATTAATGTAAGCTCAGAAATGAGATTATATTTGAAAGTACATATGGTAAGTTAATCATGTTACCTTGAAGGTTACAAATCTTTAAGATCATAGATAAAAAGTACCAAGAGGGTTTAAAGACTTAGAAATTAAGCAAACTGAAAAAAACAAGTTTCGTCGAAAGTCGACAAGTTGGGAATATTATAACATGTAATCATGGGATAAGAATAATGTGATTAACATGAGAATGAGGTTATGTTATGAGGTTTTTTAGGATCATGATACTCGTGTGTTACTTTTTTAAGTCAAGGGAGTTGTGGAACAAAAGTTGGCAAAGGTCATCACAAGTTACATTCATAAATGTGCTGAAAATTAGGTCAAAAATAGTGGAGCTTTTATCCCAATATACTTCGAATTATGAGATAATCCACATATAAAATTGAAGATCTACGAGTCTATTTTCTAACACATTAAACCGTTTATTGATACGACATTAGAGTAAAGATATATTTTCAGTTTTGCGAGACTGTGCAGACTGCATAAGTGACAAGTAAGTGTGTCACTGAAGCTTTTTGAGCAATACATTTCGTGTGTTATATGACGTCCTTTTGGGACATATTATATACCAAATTTAAGGTATTGGAATGTAATTTCTAACGCTTTTAACCATTCTCTTATACGACATCCAGATAAAAAGATATAAGCGTCGGAAGAAGGGCCAATGATAGGGTGACAAGCTAGCACCTCTTTGACTTTTCAATAGTTGATATATTAAGGTCTTAGGTCGTATTTATCTTCATTTTTCCATAGAGCACGTCCATAGAACACCCATAAACATATCATTAAGCTTTTTTCTAGGGTTTCAAAGGATATTAACATCCGGGGTACGAAATCAACAAGCGATAACATTAGAACGATCCCTACGACGTAAGTATCACTATATCACCTCTCTTTTTCTTTGTAGTTTGAGTTTTGGAAGGTACTTCATAGTTAATAAAACATGTAATTTCTGTATTTGTGCTTTTAAATATCAAGGAAGGTTGATAAATTTATTTTCTAATATTTAGAACTCATGGGATGGTGATCGGAAGCCGTGAGTTCGATTTATTTCACTTTAGTGGACTGTTTTGTAGTCCACTCGTGTTGGCCTATTTTGCTGCTGATTTATGGAGTTTGGAAGAATGAAGGGAATGGAGAAGCTCCACATGTGGTAGGATAGTAAGTTGGTCACTCGTCGTTGCAATTTCAGGTCAATTGATAACTTATTGATTGGGTGTGTTATGGTATATTTTGGGGTTTTATTGTATTGAAGGTCCCAAATTGTAGTTGGGTTGTTTTTAGTTGCTGATTGTATTATGTTTGTATATCTCCTATAGTAGGCTTGAGGGAGCAGTGAAATCAGGGGAAATGCTGCCCATTTTATTTTAGAATCGAGTTATCATTTGAGATACGTGATATACTACCGCCATCTAAGTTGTACACACATTTTTTTGTTATAGGGTTGGCGTGCTAGTTGTCATAAGCTTTTTGTTGAGTTGCATTGACGATTTAAGGTATGTTAAGGCTATCCCTTCTTTCCTTTTGGCATGATCCATATGATACGACGAAATGAGCAAGCACGCAACTTTCACAAATGATTCTATTCCTAGAAGTACTAGGGTTGCCTATGTTCTTAATTCCCCATATGTCGTGCTATCATATCATCTGTTCATGGGGATGATGGCATTTCGAGATATCATATTGACTTACTTCATTATGCATTGCATTCATTTATACATGTATATTTACCCATTACCAGATGGCGTTATATTCGCATATAGTATATGTATATGAGGTAAAGGGAAAGGTTATGGCGTTATATACGCGCCACCACCTGATCAGCTGGTATACGTTGATGATTTCGCCCACAGTGGTTGAGATGATATGATGGGATGCCCTTAGAGGCTTGATGATGTTATGTAGACATATACCTATGTGTGGTATGGCAGTTATACGCACATGCATGACATTATAATTTTTTTATGATTCACAGATCTATTCAGAGTTACAGGCTGAGTTCTTTACTCCATGTTTTTTTCATGTCTTTCGTATACTACTTTTATGCCTTACATGATCGGTACTTTATTTGTACTGACGTCCATTTTGCTTGGAGATGTTGCATTTCATACCCGCAGGTCCCATTAGACATGTTGAGAGTTCTCCTCGTCAGCTATCAGCTCAACGGAAGCTGTTTGTGCTCTCCACTTGCTCCGGAGTCGCCTATTTGGTCAGTATGATTTGGACATGTATTGATTTGTTTGACGGGGCCCTATCCCGACCTTTATGACATTTATGTACTTTTAGAGGCTTGTAGATAGATGTCATATGTATGGATATTTGTATGGCCTTATCGGCCTAAGTTTTGAGTATACAAATGATCATGTCAGCCTTATTGGTCGTATGTCACATGTATAAGTTTCTATATCATGTTGGGTCATCTGATGTCTAGTATTCCCTTATGTTTTATTCTCGTTATCTAATGACGTCCCTTATGGCCCACTTACCTATAACGGAATGATAAGAAATATATATTACGTTGGTACTCGGTTGTGTAAGGTACCGGGTGCCGGTCGCAGCCATGTGATTTGGGTCGTGACAAAAGTGGTATTAGAGCAGTTTTGTCCTAGGGAGTCTACAAGCCGTGTCTAGTGGTGTCTTATTTGTGTGTGTGTTGTGCACCACACTTATAAGTAGGAGGCTACAGGGCATTTAGGGTTGTCACTCTTTCTTCTTATTCTAGATCGTGTGGTAGAGCTTAGTTGTAAGAAATTCAAACTCATAAATTCTATTTTATTCGTTATACAATGACATCTACATCCAGAAAGACAGTTGGTAAGAGATTGAATGTGACTGTGGAAGAGTTGAGTCAGAGGAACTCGATTTTGCATCATGCTTATGATGAGTAAATGTAAGGTCTTCAGTAGATTATGTGTGTACTACGACGTGTAAGATTCTTGATAAGGAGTCCTAAGGTATGAATATCTATCCACCCCTATGGTAAAAAGCAACGAGAGAATCAGAAGGTATATACAAGTTTCAACAAGTAAAAGAAGTAAGGTGAAGAAAGATACGAGGTACCCAATTAGTGAAGATTATCGGTATTTATTATAAACATTCTGAGTTACTTTCAACAGTAACAGAGATATATACAATTGACCACACCAATCTCAATTATGTCACATGGGAGCTAACATATATTGGTTAGGAGAAGGATGAGATATGAGGATCCAGCCAAGGTTAGAGTAACCCAAAATTATAGATGGATTGTTATCATTAGCTCACATTTCCGAAGGATATTGTAAACGTGGTAATAATTCTCCTTGTGAGATACCCAGATGGTGCACTCTAGAATAGTACAGTTAGACATGAATACTAGAATATTCAAAAATTTCAGAAGATTGTCATTGGAATCCTAGAAGGGATAAATATTTACCTTTGTATGGCTCCCGTCCCTAGTAAAGAGAGAGTGTTAGGCGGCCCGAATAGCCAGTGAGATAGAGCAAGGGGAGCTAAAAATGAAAAATCTTTTGTTAAAGTTTCCAGAATAAAGAAGTAGACAAAAATATTAGACGAAGAATAGGAAAAGAGTAAATGAAACATTATGAGTAAGATGTGATAAATGGATGATAAAGGCAAACCCAAATATGACAGGATTATAGATTCTATAGTCAAGTGAAGGAAAAGACAAGAGGTGACGGGCCTTGAGATAATAAAAGCATATAAGCCATAAAGACATGTCCCCATTTCGAGAAATGAGTTGGTGACTCGTACGTGATTACCAGAAGAAAAAGTTAGACCCCCAGAGTAAAAGATATTAATATGGGATAGTGAATAAGATAAACTGAACATGAATTCAGGATGGAAGGATTTGATAATAGTCGACATCGAGAGAATTTCAGAGATCGCGTAACGGCGATAATAGAATGGACAACAAAAGAATAAACTTTAAAGGTCATTCAGGAAGACGCTTCTCTAAAGCAAGAACTGTGAGCAGAGTTAAGCTTAAGGGACTAAGTGTGCCAGTTACACTAGGTGTCACCTTCGTGCGTAAGAAATTCAGTTATCCATGGTACAGAAAGGTTACCACAAAGCAAGTAAAAGTCCGTCGAAATATGAAAAGACGCCAAAGATGAAGAGGTAAAACATTTATAGGTAAATCTTCATAGCATTAAATATTAGTACTCCCCTAAAGGTGGAAGATGGTATGATATGGTATTAAGTCGGAGTTATGTGGTTCAGGTAACTATGAAATAGTAAAGGAAGAATGTGGTATAAAGGCAAAAGGAATGAGATTGCATTTATTCAGATCCTACGGATATGATACGACCCCAGAACATTATGTAAGCCTGACGAAAGGGAGAGGCAGTAAGAGTTCCATCACTAGATGTTATTGATAAATAAGTGCAAATGAACACTTGATACAAAAGGAGCCAGGGTGCGGGGTAAGTTAAAACAAAGGATATAACCCAAAGAGATTATGCAGAATATATGTATGAGAATAGACTAACGAGTAGTTAGTAGTTGATTCAGGAAGATCCTAGTCATGGCTAGATAAGAGGATACAGAAAAATCAGTAGATTGTGCAAGATAAACGTAGTGAACCCCAACATAGTGAATTCAGTCTCACAAATATGATGTCGCAACCCTTGAGAAATTTTCAAATAGGAGTTAGGGTAATTATTGGTACCATATAATTATTATGGAAATAAAAGAAAGTGCCACTGGGAAGACAGTCAAAAATTTCAGTTCAGAAGCAACCCTACGAGCACAAAGGCGCGGAGGTAAGTAACGAAGGATAATAATAGGCGAGTAAGAATATCAAAAATTCTTTCGAGTATACGATGTAATAAGCTTGCAGCTTTACAGGAGTCAAAGAGTCGCCCCTAAGTTTACAAAGAAAGACTAGCTGAGCAAATAAGGAAGAAGGCTTCAACTTAAGGATAGTGACATAAAGAAAAAAATAGTCTTGTAACAACAGTCTCACTACAACATTGTATGCGCTCCATAAGAAAATGGCACCTATCGTGGCTAATGAACGGGAAGAAGAAAAGAAAATCAAAAGCTGATATTTGAGATCATATGAGTTACAGGAAATTTCAGTATTTCTAGGCAATGAGATAAGCTATGCATTCATGCAACAAGTGGCAGAACGACCATGAAAAGTAATTGATTATGTTTAAAGACAACTAAGAAGTCACGAAATAAAATCTATGGTGCTAACAGTTTAAAGAAAAATTGTGAGTAATATGAATAGATATGTGTACGTTGCAAGCTAAATTATTGTAGAGGGACAAAGTTTAGGTAAAAAGGAGTAAGGATAAGAAAAGATAAGTGATAAAGTGACAAGAATAGGTAAGGCCTCAGGATTAAGCCCATCAAAACAAGAGAGATGATGGTCTCCTTAAGTTATAGAAAGTTCAGTATAGCTTGAATTAACTCATAGGAGTCTAAGACTAGGTGCATTTAGAAGAGATGGAAATGCTCCACTGGTAGTAGAATAAGGGTGTAATTGTGATAGATAAGAGGATGACGCTTAGGCCTTTGATCGAGTAATGATTTAAAGAAAAGGTATTTCATGAATTGCAGGGGATTAGAATACCCCCATAAGATGAATCATATTGGGATGCTATGCAATACGGTTATTGAAGTATAGTATTATCCCTATGTGGATCAGGCAAATAACTTCAGATATTCCCCAATGAGACGTGAGCCCTAGTGATAATGTATTACGTAAGAGATTTCAAGTGATCAGTGGTAGAATATATATCAATGTTGAGGTGAATCACCAATATATGGATAAAAGTACAAAGTATGAGATAAGATTAGGCCGCCATTCTTAAGATGAAAAGTAATGAGGAAGCACTAAAGAACTTAGATTTATACTATAGATAAGCAGCAAGAGAGTAACCTTGACACACCCCGAATCTGGGAGCGAGACCGGCACCCGGTGCCTCACCTAACCTAGCGTACCAAATTGCGAATATGGGACTCTGAACATATAATGTCATTATTTGGCCATGGGGCTACATTGCAAGACACTTTGTGAAGCAAAATATAAAACTGAACGGAAACTAGTGCTGACCAAATATCAATATAAAGCTGGGCTGACAAGGTCGTCATAAGTACTCCAGATGACAAACCACCAAAATATACATACCAGGCCTACAAGCCCAACATACTACACTAACTGACATGATATGTCTACAAGCCTCTACTGATGGATGTATTATGATCAGAATAGGGTTCTGACCTACCCATAACATATACACATACATACAAAAGATGTACATGAAACCTTAGACCCGTTAACTCCGAAGGACATGGAGCTTACCGATCAGGCTGAACTCGGGGAACACCTACTGAGGAGGTCTACCCATCTGTCTATCTGAACCTGGGTAGCAGACCTCGATATTAATAAATTGAAGTAAGAGCTATGGTATAGTATGACCTACCTAGTTGTAGTAAAGCCATAACCATAAATAGCCGAGACTATGAAACAAGATATAGCAATAGTCGTAAGTTCGATAAAGTATCGAGTGAAGAACTTTAATACATCTATAGATTCTCAGAGGGGCACCTTGTCATAGTTTTGTATATGTTCACAAAGTGAGGCCTAGAGATTGGCTAAAAGCTGGACAAAAAATGAGAAAAGAGTCGCATAGGCGCACATACAAGGACAAAATCGTACAGGCTGCAAGATAGGAGGTAGCAACAATTAAGAGATTGGAAGAATTCCGATCACAAGTCGTGGTATGAGAAAGAGGCCTAAAGGGGGGAATGCCTTGGTATTTGAATTTATTCATAGAATAATTGCCTAGATGGCAAGGACAATATTAAAGTATTCTCAAGAGCAATAGGTTATGAGACGGATAAGCACATCAGTCAACATTCGAGGACGAATGTTCCCAAGGGGGGAATGATGTTACACTCCATGTTTTCATACGTAAGGGTACGTTGTAAGACAATTGATGTAAGCTTAGAAATGAGATTATTTTTGGAAGTACATATGGTAAGTAAATCATATTACCTTGGAGGTTATAAATTTTGAAGATCATATATAAAAAGTACCAAGAGGGTTTAAAGACTTAGAAGCTAAGCAAACTGAAGAAAATAAGTTTCGTCGAAAGTTGACAAGTTGGGAATATTATAACATGTAATCTTGGGATAAGAATAGTGTGATTAACATGGGAAGAAGTTTATGTTATGAATTATTTTAGGCTTATGATAGTCATGTGTTACGTTTTTAAGTCAAAGGAGTTGTGGGCAAAGGTCATCACAAGTTGCATTCATAAATGTGTTGAACATTAGGTCAAATGTTGTGGAGCTTTTCTCCCAATACACTTGGAATTACGGGATGATACATATAAAAACTTGAAGATCTATGAGTCTATTTTCTAACGCATTAAAACGTTTGTTGATACAACATTGGATTAGAGAGATATTTTCAGTTTTGCGAGACTGCATATGTGACAAGTAGGTGTGTCACTGAAGCCTTTTGAACAATACATTTCGTGTGTTATATGACGTCTTTTTGGGACATATTATATACAAAATTTAATGTCTTGGAATGTAGTTTCCATCTCTTTTAACCGTTCACTTATACGATATCCATATAAAAATATATATGCGTCAGAAGAAGGGCCAATGATATGGTGCCAAGCTAGCACCTCTTTGACTTTTTAAAAGTTGATATATTAAGGTCTTAGGTCGTCTTTATCTTCATTTTCCATAGAACACTACCAGAGAACACCCATAAACATATCCTTAATCTCTCTTCTAGGGTTTCAAAAGAGATTAACATCCGGGGTACGAAATCAAGAAACGATAACATTAGAACGATCCCTATGACGTAAGTATCGCTATATCGCCTCTTTGTTTCTTTGTAGTTTGATATTTGGAAGGTAATGAATAGTTAATCAAATGTATACTTTCTGTATTTGCAATTTTAAATATCAAGGAAGGTTGATAAATTCATTTCCTAATATTTAGAACTCACGGGACGGCGATAGAAAGTCGTGAGTTCTATTTATTTTACTTTTAGTGGACTATTTTGTAGTCCACTCGTATTGACCTATTGCGCTACTGATTTATGGAGTTTGGAAGGATGAATGGCATGGAGAAACTCCACATGTGGTAGGATAGTAGGCTGGTCGCTCGTCGTTGCAATTTCAGGTTAATTGATAACTTATTGATTGAGTATGTTATGGTATATTTGGGGGTTTTGTTGTATTGAAGGTCCCAAATTGTAGTTGGGTTGTTTTTGAGTTGCTGATTATATTGTGTTTATATTCACCTATAGTAGGCTTGATGGAGCAGTGAAATCAGGGGAAATGCTGCCCGTTTTATTTTAGAATCGAGTTATCATTTTAGATACGTGATATACTACCGCCATCTAAGTTATACACACATTTCTTTGTTATAGGGTTGGCGCGCTAGTTGTCATAAGCTTTTTGTTGAGTTGCATTGACGACTTAAGGTATATTAAGGCTATCCCTTCTTTCCTTTTGGCATGATCCATATGATACGACGAAACGAGCAAGCACGCAACTTTCATAAATGATTCTATTCCTAGAAGTACTAGGGTTGCCTATGTTCTTAATTCCCCATATGTCCTGCTATCATATCATTTGTTCATGGGGATGATGGCATTTCGAGATATCTTATTGACTTACTTCATTATGCATTGTATTCATTTATACATGTATATTTACCCATTACTAGATAGCGTTATATTCGCATATAGTATATGTATATGAGGTAAAGGGAAAGGTTATGGAGTTATATACGCGCCACCATCTGATCAGCTGGTATACGTTGATGATTTCGCCCAAAGTGGTTGAGATGATATGATTGGATGCCCTTAGAGGCTTGATGATGTTATGTACGCATATACCTATGTATGGTATGGCATTTATACGCACATGCATGACATTATAATTGTTTTATGATTCACAGAGCTATTCAAAATTTTACGTTGAGTTCTTTACTCCATGTTTCTTTCATGTCTTTTATATAGTACTTTCATACCTTACATGCTCGATACTTTATTTGTACTGACGTCCATTTTGTTTGGGGACGTTGTGTTTCATGCTCGCAGGTCCCGTTAGACAGGTTGAGAGTTCTCCTCGTTAGCTATCAGCTCAGCGGAAGGTGTTTGTGCACTCCACTTGCTCCAGAGTTGCTTATTTGGTCAGTATGATTTGGACATGTATTGATTGGTTTGGCGGGGCCCTATCCCGATCTTTATGGTATTTATGTACTCATGGAGGCTTGTAGACAGATGTCATGTATATGGATACGTGTATGGCCTTATCATCCTATGTTTTGAGTATACAAATGATCATGTCGACATATATAAATTTCTATATCATTTTGGGTCGTCCTATTTTTAGTATTCCCTTATATTGTATTCCCGTTATCTCATGAAGGCCCTTCTGGCCCACTTACCCATGACGAAATGATAAGAAAGATATGTTACGTTGGTATCAGTTGTGTAAGGCACCAGGTGCCCATCGCGGCTCTGTGGTTTGGGTCGTGACACTTTCAGGTGTTGGGAGTATCCGTCCAACTTTATATTTTTTTAGGTGAAATCAATTTTTATTGCATATTTTTTATTTGGCCAGTCATTTATCTGTCCAAATTTTATGACAGATTTGAGCTAAAGATTCTCGTCAATATTAATAATATTGAGCGTTACATTATACTAACAATATCGTCGACAATCATTTTATATTGGTTCTATTATTACCCAATAAAGACATAACTTATTGAGATCTCATTATTTTCAGGTACCTAAGCCTCTCCTGTGGGGTTTTATGAAGTGTTATGTCGTGGTGCTCTTCTAGAGCACTTGCCTCCTTATTATGACAATCTTGAACATTTGCTCCTCTCCTTCTTCAAGGAGTTTTATCTTTGGAACCAATTAGTCTATTATGCTTCATGCATGCCATAGACTCAATTCATTATGAACCTTATTTTATTTGGATCATTAGCAGCTGGAATATGACATTTAGCTTTGGGTCAGCAAATACACATGGCAATATTTTGTAAATGAATCATCACNCGAGGATCTCGATGTACTCATAATAATTCATTACATGCATTACTTTTTCAGCTGCCCATTTTCTCCCCCTATTGTTGGGATCACCAACATATATCCCTAGCCTTATTTGGGGATCCATCTTTGTGCATTGTGGTGGAACAATTAAATCATATAGTACATTCGTATTTCTAGATGGAAATTATTTGGTTCCTGATCCTGAACCGATTGTGCTAGGGAGAACTAATCATAACTTGGCTAGATGCGTACAAGTGTTGTTGTATATTAAATAATACATCACATACCAAATTTTATTTTGGCAGTTTTGCACTCATAACCCATGATTTAGCTATAATTGGAGGCATACAATTTCTGTTAAACCAACTTGAATTTAAACCAGCATTATCAAGACAAATTATCATAATTTATATTCTGAAACTATGCTCTAATAATTTGAGCAATCAATCTTGCAAAAGCCAA
>AWOL01S0071896.1:0-11725 GCA_000715115.1 Nicotiana otophora | reverse complement strand
ACTAGAGTGGAAAAGGACTTCTAGCCATTCTACCAGCAGGGTTATCTCTTATGTGAAGGCTCGGCGTACGGTCGAGAATAGGTGTCTAGCTTATTTGGCGTATGTTCGTGGTTCAGTGCGGAGGTTCCTTCCATGGATTCAATACCAGTTGTTCGTGAGTTTCCAGAAGTGTTTCCTGCAGACTTGCCGGGGATTCCACCCGACAGGGATATTGATTTCTGTATTGATTTAGCTCCGGGCACTCAACCCATTTCCATTTCGCCATACCGTATGGCCCCGCCAGAGTTGAAAGAATTGAAGGAACATTTTCAAGGTTTGCTTGATAAGGGCTTTATTAGACCTAGTGTCTCACCCTGGGGTGCACCTATGTTATTCGTGAAGAAAAAAGAATGGATCGATAAGGATGTGCATAGATTATCGGCAGTTGAACAAAGTCACCATCAATAACCAGTATCCATTGCCAAGGATTTATGACGTATTTGATCAGCTACAGGGTGCCAAGTTGTTTTCAAAGATTGATTTGAGATCTGGCTACCATCAGTTGAGGATTAGGGCATCCGATGTCCCTACGATAGCTTTTCGAACTCGGTACGGGCATTATAAGTTTCTAGTGATGTCATTTGGGCTGACAAATGCCCCAACAACGTTTATGGATTCAATGAACCGGGTATTCAAGCCCTATCTGGATTTCTTTGTGATTGTGTTTATTGATGATATCTTGATCTACTCCCGTACTCAAAATGAGCATGAGCAACATCTTCAGATTGTACTTCAAACTATACGAGACAGCTAGTTATATGCTAAAATTTTGAAATGCGAGTTTTGGTTGGACTCAGTCGTCTTCTTGGGGCATGTTGTATCAGCAGAGGGCATTCAGGTAGATCCTAAGAAGATTGAGGCAGTTCAGAACTGGCCTAGTCCCACTTCAGCCACGGAGATCTGAAGTTTCTTGGGGTTGGCGGGTTATTACCGCTGGTTTGTGGAGGGATTTTCATCTATAGCGGCCTCATTGACTAGGTTGACCCAGAAAGGTGCCCCGTTCAGATGGTTAGACGAGTGTGAGGCGAGCTTTCAGAAGCTCAAGACTGCTTTGACTATAGCGCCGGTGTTGGTGTTGCCCACAAGTTCAGGATCTTATATAGTATATTGTGATACATCCCGTATAGGGCTTGGTGCAGTATTGATGCAGGAGGGCAGGGCCATTATATATGCATCACGGCAGTTGAAGGTTCACTAGAAGAATTACTCTGCCCATGACTTAGAGTTGGCAGCCATTGTTCATGCACTGAAGATTTGGAAGCACTATCTTTACGGCGTGTCGTGTGAGGTATTCACGGATCATCAGAGCCTTTAGTATTTGTTCAAGCGAAAGGATATCAATTTGAGGTAGATGAGGTGGTTGGAGCTATTAAAAGACTATGATATCACCATCTTGTATCATCCCGGGAAGGCCAATGTGGTGGCTGACGCCTTGGGTAGAAAGACAGTGAGTATTGGCAGCCTTGCGTTCGTTCGAGTAGGTGAGAGGCCGCTTGCATCAGATGTTCAGACTTTAGCCAACCAGTTTGTGAGGTTGGATATTTCAGAGCCCAGCCATGTTCTAGCTTGTACAGTCGCTCAGTCTTCTTTGGTTGAGCGCATTAGAGATCAAAAATATGATGACCCTCATTTGTTGGTCCTTAGGTACACAGTGCGGTACGGTGGTGCCAAGCAGGTTACTGTTGGAGATGACGGAGTTTTGTGGATGCAGGATCGTGTTTGTGTGCCTAATGTGGATGGACTTTATGAGTTAATTCTTGAGGAGGCCCACAGTTTCCGGTATTCTACTCATCCGGCCGCCGCTAAGATGTATCAAGACTTATGGCAGCATTATTGGTGGAGGAGGATGAAGAAGGATATAGTTGCTTATGTAGTTCGGTGTCTAAATTGTCAGTAAGTAAAGTATGAGCATCAGAGACCCGGTGGTTTGTTTCAAAAGATAGAGATTCCTGAGTGGAAGTGGGAGCGCATCATTATGGATTTCGTTATTGGACTCCCACAGACTCAGAGGAAGTTCGACGTAGTTTGGGTCATTGTGGACAGGGTGACTAAGTCAGTGCATTTCATTCATGTGGAAGTTACCTATTCTTCAGAGCGATTGGCAGAGATCTACATCTGCGAGATCGTCCGTCTTCATAGTGTGCCCGTGTCTATCATTTTTGATCGAGGTACGCAGTTCATATCGCACTTCTTGAGGGCAGTACAGCATGAGTTGGGCACGCGCGTTGAGTTGAGCACAACATTTCATCCTCAGACGGACGGACAGTCCGAGCGCACTATTCATATATTGGAGGATATGCTCCGCGCATGTGTTATAGACTTCAGAGGATCGTGGGATCAGTTCTTTCCCTTTGCAGAGTTTACCTACAACAACAGCTACCAGTCGAGCATTCAGATGGATCCCTATGAGGCATTATATGGTAGACGGTGTCGATCACCGATTGGATGGTTTTTGCCGAGGGAGGCTCGGTTATTGGGTATAGATTTGGTGCAGGATGCCTTGGATAAGGTCAAGATTATTCAGGATAGACTTCGCACAGCTCAGTCCAGGCAGAAGAGTTATGCCGACCGTAGAGTTCGTGATGTTACATTCATGGTTGGAGAGAAAGTGTTGCTCCGGGTATCACCCATGAAGGGTGTGATGAGGTTCGGGAAGAAGGGCAAGTTTAGCCCTCGGTGTATCGGACTTATTGAGATTCTTGAGAAAGTGGGAGAGGTGGCTTACAGGCTTGCGTTGCCACCGGGCTTATCAGCAGGTCATCCGGTTTTCCATGTGTCCATGCTCCGGAAGTATCACGGCGATCCGTCCCACATGTTAGATTTCAGCTCTGTCCAGTTGGATAAGGATTTGACTTATGAGGAGGGGCCGGTGACTAGTCTAGCCCGACAGGTTCGTCAGTTAAGATCGAAGAGTTATCCTTTAGTTCGAGTGCAGTGGAGAGGTCAGCCAATCGAGGCAGCCACTTGGGAGTCCGAGCCGGACATGCGAGGTAGATATCCCTACCTTTTCACCAGCCTATGTAATTTTCTATGTCCGTTCGAGGACGAACGGTTGTTTTAGAGGTGGAGAATGTAATGACCTGATAGGTCATATTATGTTTTACAACCTCATTTTGCGCTTTGAATCCTTAAAAATCTCATTTTATCCTCCTCGGTTTGCGTGCACAGTCTGGGCGTGTTTCCAGAAAGCTTTTATGTTAAAAACTGTGGAAATGATGAAATTTTGCTTTGAAAACCATTTGAGTTGACTTTGGTCCATATTTTGAGAAAACGATCCCGGATTCATGTTTTGACGGTCCTGGTGGGTCCGTATCGTGATTTGGGACTTGGATGTATGCCCTGAATCGAATTCGAAACTCCCTAGCCCGAGATATCGGACTTTGTTGAAATTTGAAAGATACAGGCTTAATGAATTTGAAATGTTTGGCCTATAGTTGACTTTTTGAATATCGGGTCCATTTCCAAAGCCCGACATAGGTCTAATAGCACATTTATGACTTATCTTTGAAATTTGGTGAGAAACGGAGTTGGTTTGGCGTGATTCGGACGTTCAGTTGTGAAAATAGAAGTTTTATAGTTTTCTTGAAAATTTCATTTGATTTGGTATCCGATTCGTAGTTCTAGGTGTTATTTTGGCGATTTGATCGCGCGAGCAAGTTTGTATGATGTTTGTAGATTTGTGTGCATGTTTGGTTCAGAGCCCCGAGGGCTCGGGTACGTTTCGGATAGGCTACAGAGCCAATTGGACTTAGAACATTTGCTAGTGTCTGCAATTTCTCGGAACTAGCCTCTCAATTCGCATTTGCCTCTCCATCTTCTGTCCAGTCGCATTTGCGAGCCATTTTTTCGCATTTGCGAAGTGTGTCTGGGTCAGCCTAGGTTCGCATTTGCGATCACGAGGTCGCATTTGCGAACAAAGCTTCGCATTTGCGATGGGAGCTGGGGAGGGAGATTCTTCGCATTTGCGATCATCGGGTCGCATTTGCTGTCAAGACAGTGTTCGCATTTGCAAACTTTTCATCGCAAATGCGATGATTGCAGAGGTGTGGGAGTCTTTGCAAATGCGATGGATGCCTCGCATTTCCGGGCTTCGCATTTGCAAAGCCCAGGTCTCAAATGCGACATTTGCAGCTGAACAAATATGACTTAGACTGGATTTGTGGTTTATTTCTTCCCTAAATTGTTGCTAAGTGATTCTAACCTAGTTCCTTTCAATGTTTCACAACTTTTCCTAAGATTGTAACCTAAAATCTAGTGTTTTCATTGTGAAAATTTGGGGGTTTGGGTAGAGTTAGGGATTTTTGAGAAATTGAGATTTAGACCTCAAATTGGGGTCGGATCTCAAAACAAATTACGTAACAGTGCTCGGGGGCAAATGGTTAATCATGTTTTGGTATGGATTTCGGGTTTGGACCAAGTGGGCCCGGGAGTTGACTTTTTCAATAATGGCCTAAATCGAATTCTTTACAATCGTGGGTAATTCCTAAGGCATAATGTGAATCGTTTGGTTGGTAAATTGCTAGATTCTATTGGTTTGGAGGCTTGTTTGAAAGGGAAAGTCGTGGTTAAGCTTTGAGTTTGGCCTTCGGAGCGAGGTAAGTGTCGTGGTTAACCTTGACTTGAGGGAATATGACTTGTTGTCTATTTGCTACATGTTTAGATGTTGGGTACAATGTATATGTGAGGTGACGAGTACTTATGCATTATTGTCGGGTTAAAGCATGCGGGTGGGGCTTGGTTTCTTGTAATTATTGCCTTCTTTGATCATGTTGTCCAGGTTAGACTAGTATTGTTAAATTGATCGCCCTTACCATGTTTACGGATCTTTGGTGATAATTGAGTATTGATTTCAAAGTTGAGGTTGGTATTGTGGAACCAAATGTTGAAGTAAGACTTATTCTTGTTATTCTATCTCCCTGTTGTTATTTGTTCATTGCTTTATGTTAAGGGAGAGTGTTAATGTACGGAGGGTGATGCCGTGCCATTTCTATTGATTTATATGGTGAGAATAAGAGTAAAGGTACGAAGGGTAATGTCGTGCCATGTTATGATAGCTAATGCACGAAGGGTGATGTCGTGTCGTTTCTATTGATTTATATGGTGAGGTTGAGAGTAAAAGGACGAAGGGTGATGCCGTGCATTTTCTTTTGTTGTGTTTACTTAATCTTATTGGTTCAAGGTGTAATGGTTGCTCAAGTTATCATTACTGATGTGATTCTCTATCTTGTATTCCCCTCACTATGTTTCCCTCCGTATATTACTTGTCTAGCTTTTACTTTCCGTCATTCTTGTACATACACTGTTAAATTGCACAGGTTTTTTATGTAGGTGTCTTGTCATAGCCTCATCACTACTTCGTCGAGGTTAGGCTCGACACTTACTAGTACATGGAGTAGGTTGTACTGATACTGCACTCTGCACTGCTTGTGCAGATTTTGGTTCCGGCCCTAGCTGATCGTGAGGCTTAGCAGCTTGGATTTGCTGTCAAGAGACCCAAGGTAGATCTGTTGGCGTCCGCAGACCCTGGAGTCTCTTCTTAGTTTTATCCTTTACTGTTTCCTTACTTCAAAACAATGTATTTTCCCTTTTCAGACTCTATTTGTAGTAAAGCATAGTAGCTCGTGAGTTGTGACTCCAGATCCGGGTGGTAGTAATTAATGAAGTGTTTATATCATTCCGCACTCGCTGTATTACATTTTAGCTTATTTGCTATTATTTACTGAATTGAATAAGGATTTACTTAATAATTCTCTAACGTCAGCTTGCCTAGCAAGTGGAATGTTATGTGCCATCACGGTCCCAATGGTGGGAATTCCGGTCGTGACAACAAACAACAAAAAAGGCGACGTTCCTCTATGGCCGAGGGTAAAAATAAAAAGGTGAAGAGCTTCGCGCCCGAGCCAGCCACATACATTGTGGTAATCGATGATGATAGGGAGGTTAGTGATGAAGGGTCTTCACTACATAGAAGACGACGAACTTCATCAGCTCAACATAATACTTAATATATTGAGCTAGTTACACCAACCGAGGACGACGTCCAAGCGCTCTGGGGGAGTGTGATATAGTGGAAGATGTGAACTTCCGAGTCTCAGTCGCTGCTCACGATACTATGAGGATGAGTACCAGGCTTCTTCCGTCTTCGATTGTTGAGCAACCAACAACTAGCACTGCTTTTGCCGCAGCTGCTTCTCAACCCACAACGCCATCAGATTCATCTCCTTCTTCGCCAACCATGCCTTCGCTACCACCAACTGCTAAATCATCTCCACCGGCCGCAGATACCCGAGAGGAGGATGTCCCTCCTCCCCAGTCTCCACTTTATGGGAATTTAGGGCATAACTATTCGCCCCCTTCCGCATATCCTTAGAGGAGAAGGACCGTCTTTCTCTTGGTCTCTATCGAGTTCCATATATTGTCCCGGCTGGTGGAACTTGCCAACTACCTGAAGCCTCTGGCTTCCAAGAAAGATAGGAAGAAAATGCACTCTCTCCAGGGTGTGTATGGTAAACAATTCCATGCACAACGCAACAATGGTATGATGTTTGTTTTCTCTATTATTTCTTATAGCTATACTATAACAGGAGTTTTTATTTTAACTTTTGTTTTGCAGGCTAACTTCCATGCTTTTGAGGGCCTTCAAAGGTTGATCCTTGATAAAGAGAAACTCACCTCCGAGCGGGATCAACTGTTGACCGAGCAGAATCAAGTTCTTGCTCGCCTCCCGGAATTGGAAACAAAAGCTGCAAAGGCCATTGAGTTGGAGGCTCGGTTGTAGTAGAGCGAGCAAGAAGTGGTGACCCTCAGGCAAGAGCCCGCCCTGTTAAGGGTACAATTTCAAAAGGACAAGGCAAAGTGGTCTAAGGTCCATAATGTTGTTCTTGCTGCTGTTGATCGTGTGCTGCCTCTACTGAAAGAATAAATAATTTGGAGGCAACCTTGAACTCCAAAGGGGAAGAGGCTGTTGCAGAGGAGGAGAAGCATGCCTGGATAGAAGAGAAGTATAAGAAGGTCATGGAGCACAATAAAGTTTTTAACTCCACTATCCGTGACCTTGATGTTAGCCTTCAAGCCGCTAGATCCGAGCGGAATAACCTTTCGATCGAGGTTAACCAGATTAAGGAAGAGCTTCAGCGCCGAGCGACTTCCGTCATTGTGGAAAAAATATATTCTATGTACAACATGAGGAGAAAAACCTTGTAAGAGGCCAAAACGGGTGCCATTGACTTTGATACTGAAATCGCTAAGGCCCGTGAGCTCGAGTCAACTGCCCGAAAGGGTCTCCCGGTCCAACCTGGTGTGACTGACTCTTTTGGTTCCGATTCTAAGTTATCGGGAACTAAAGAAGAACCGGAAGGGGATGATGATAAAGGTTAAGACCTCGATCCAGCGACAGATCTATCTACTTCTCCTGGGGGCGCATATGTTTCTCTTCCCCCGGATTCTAGGATGCAGTAGTTTAGCTTTTTGTTTTCTTTCCTTTTTGTTTCTTATTTCATACATTTTGTACTTGTGTTGCTTGGCACATTGTTATATAGAAGTGTTTTTTAGTTTAAGTATTGCGCATATTTTTCTCTTTGCGTCAAGTTATGCAAGGCTTCGGGTGCATTTTTCCCCAATAGCATTTGGATTCCTGGCGTAAGCTCTTCTGGAATCAACCCTTTACTATGAGGGTTTCATAAGAGAGGTCCCTCTTATGTTTACGGTTCTATTAAAGAGGACGTCTCCTATTCATTCCAGCACTAGCATTTGAAGTACTTGTTTAACTTTCAAATCATTAAATTAATTCATCGTTCGGACAAGAAACAAGATAAAAATAAAAGGACTTTACTTTATTCCTTCCATTTTCAGAAGTACATAAGCATCCGTTGTGCTAAAAATAAATTGCCATTACTTATGCTATAATTTTGTTCTGGATATTTTAGTCCCGGTTTTATGTGGCAGTCATGTTATCGTATTCTGATATCATCCCCCCTAGTGTTCGAATGCGAAGGATACGAATTTTAACATTGGAAGTCTTGCTCATTTGAAGGTTCCATTAGTGAATGGTTGGATAATCTTTGGTCCAATATCAAGCTTCACTTCGCATTAGAAACTTTGCTATAGAGCCAAAGATTACCCAACCACCCCCAGTGACTTGCACTCGTGAACGATCGGGTAACCTTTGGCCCGATAGCAAGCTTTGTTTCTCGGTAGGAACTTTTCTATCAAGCAAAAGACCATCTAACCATCATATAGTGGCTCATTGCTTGCATCCCTTGTCATTTAAAGGTCTTATTTGTGTTGATGGTGCTTTCTTCATAGTATGCTTTTCGTTGCTGCCACGTTAAAAACCTTACCAGAAAAACCCAATTGGGACAAAAACTGGACGAAGGAAAAAAGAGTGCAGGACATACTTTCAGTATAGGCGGTGTTCATGAGCAATAATATCTTTTGAGGTGTGCCACATTCCAATTTCTAGGCAATTTTACTCCGTCTTGATTTTTCGATTCATATGATCCTTTTCCGGTGATAGTTGAAACCCGGTAAAGGCCTTCCCATATTGGATCTAGCTTTCCTGCGTTGAGCTCCCAGTTGTTTTGAGTTACTTTCCTTAAAACCAAGTCTCTTACTTTGAAATAACGGAGATTTGTGACCTATCGCGTACAATGCACACCTCAATACAAGGTATGAATCAGTCGATTGCAATTATAGTAACCCAGCATAGAGTCGGGATCGAATCCACAGGGAGTTAGATGGGAGTTAGGAGTATATATTCTAATGCATGAATTTGAACTATCTTAATTTGCACTTCCACAAATTGGTGTTGTTTCTGTTTCTATTTTAAAACTAAAGATTGTAAAGTAAAGGAATAAGGCTAGGATAATTTTTTTTGTTGTTTTTCAAGTTTGTAAAAAGCCTAGAGCTATGACAATTACCTAGGTGTTCGCTTAATGGGATATAAACCTTAATACTTGTTTTATTGATCGGGGTGTATTATAGCTATCAACTCTCAATTACCCACTCAATGCCTCTCGGTCAAAGAGTGTTTTTTTTAATTTGGCTTTCTTAAGCCCAAATGCGTATCACATAAAACGGTTGATAAAAGCTCAAGTCGGGTTATTACTATCTTTTGGTTGAACCTTTAATTGGGTTAATCAATCTCTCAATTGACCCAATTTCTTGTTAATCAATCTCCTAGACTAAATATCTTTTTCTCAAGTAGAGACTAAGTCAAATAGGCATGAACTAATGTTTGTAACCATTAACTCCACAAATTAAAGCATGAACAAGGCTAAATAATATACACCCAATCGTAAACAAGCACTAAATTAGATACCCATAAGGTTTACACACTAGGGTTGGGTCACAACCCTAGTAAACATCTAGTTACTCATGCTTGAAATTGAAGAAATAGAAGAAGAAATACTAATTAAACTATATTGTAAAGTTAGCATGATAGAATCTATAGTAAAATACTCCACAATATAGAAAACTTCCAAAAGAGGCAAAGAAAAACGGTTACAGGACTTGCTGATGTCAAAAGTTGACCTAATTTTGTAAAACTCATCTATTTATACAAGTCTAAAAATTTAGGACAAAAATGCCCTTCGGGAGTTTCTGCGGCCGCACAATTCCATGTGCGGTCCGCAGAATTCTTCATCTTACAGAAGCTGGGCTTCTGCGACCGCACAATTCTTAATTGCGGCCGCGAGGCAATGTTTCTGTGGTCCGCAGATTTATCATTGTAGCGCAATTTGGTCTTTTGCGGCTCACATATTTACATCTACGGGCGCAATCTGGTCTTATGTGGTCCGCATCTTTACTTCTGCGGCCGTAAGGCACTTCTTCTGCGGTCGTACAATTCCTGTGCGGTCCGCAATTTTGAGGGACTTGGACTTTGAAAATTTTGCAACCCTCTGAAGTTGATCCCCAGCTCGTCATTTGAGGCCGCACAATTCTTGTACAGTCCGCAGTTTGCTAGAAAGCCTGATGGGGTTTTCTTCATTATTTCTGGCCGCAGATGGAATTCTGCGGTCCACACTTTGTGAGCTTATGTGCCTTTTATTGCCTTGTGTTTAGATTACTCCTTTTGAGTCGGATTTTATCTCGGGAGTTCAACTTCCAACATTCCTGCAATTTTGCACATTTCATCAGTTTTGGGAACACAAATCAAAGCTTTTAGACTAAAACAAAAGCTAAAAGGTGCTAATAAGTAGTCAAAATCCCCAGTTATCAACTCCCCCAAACTTAAGTTCTTGCTTTTCCTCAAGCAAACAAAATAGTTCGCACCTCTACAAGTTAAGGGTTATTTCAGTCAGTCAAAGGCGATCCGTTCATATATCAGTTGGGACCAAGAAGACGACAAGTTAAATTTTTATGCACATACAGTTCTAATGTGACACTTGAGCATTAAGAGTTGACTTTATTCATCAAGGACGCTCGCCCTCTCATGTAGGTCATTGTGAATCCAAAACTCCTGCTCCTCTACTCTCCTTTTGCTTAGCTCACTTAAGAATTTTAGCACTCAATCCAAAGATTTGCGAAAGGTTCACTCATTCCTCTCAAGTGAATATCGCAAGTACAGCTTCAAGTACCATAGACTTGTCCCTCATGTAGATCGCTACTAATGTAAGCTCACTCAGCTTGAAATCGCGTAGGGCTTTTTTGGGATGTAATGAAGGCTTTTGGACTAAGGTTGGATACACTATGGTTGAGTGGGTTCACCTTTCCTTAAGCATTCCATTTGTTTTTATTCTTGGCTCATGCTTTGCCAATTCTTTGAGGCACTTTCTTTTCCTTGGGAACTAGAGAGACTTAACATCAACCTTTCTTGATCATGACATTCATTTTCTCCCTCTTTGATTTCTCTATGATTTGTATCATTACTTTTCTTTGAATCCCTTCAACTCCTCCACTTATTCACTTTCTTTTGCATTTTGCTTTTTGTTCTTTCCTTTTCTTGTCTTTCCTTCTCATTATTTCTTTTCTCTTTTTGTGCCTTGATACCTCTTTCAAGTTCCTCGTCTCTTTCTCAAACTTATGTTTTTAGCTAATTGTCTCACAAGAGTGTTAAGAAAAGTTCGGGTGCCAAGAGAGGGTCACGAAAAAATGGGCAATGACTTGTAACATAGTTATCAAATAAGAAAGGTTGGAGGCTCAAATGGGTTTACTAGGGATACAACATTGGCAGGCAATGGAAAAATTCAAGCGGGTCAAGGAAAGTTTACAATCACTTCTCAATCCAAATAAAACTTAAGATTTCACCTTGAAACATATTCAAGGCAAGTTTTAGACCATTGGCACGGATACTTGGACTAGCAACAAAACATCCCACCCCTCACGCAATTGGACTGTTAAATAGGATAGAGTTGAGGGCCCACAACGACCACATTCAAGATTGAAAATCGCTATGGTTTGATTAAACCACTCGATGATTGCCTAGGTCAACACAAGAGTCACAAAGTCACTAACTAGACCAAAACACTTGTTTCTAACCATAAGCACGAGTGAAGCATGTTTGACTCTTCGAGCATGACTTAATTAGGTCTTTTTATTCATTACTACTACTATAATTACCTAAACATAAAAAATAGACTCAGTCCCTTAAGAAGGTTGTCACGTCATCCATTGTTGGGAAGAATCACCCGATTTACACAAAAACTATCTTTGGAAAGAACCGTGGCATTAAAAAAATAAAAGGCTT
>AWOL01S0071893.1:0-33414 GCA_000715115.1 Nicotiana otophora | reverse complement strand
CCAAAGTTATAAATGGAAAATAGTACTGATTTTATAACCTTTAGTCTGCCTGCATATGAAAGCTGTTTTAGGTATGATATTTTTATCCTTTTGGTTATCTTGTCCACTAATTGTACGCAGTCTAACTTATTCTATTTATTTGATGATAAAGGAAGCCCAAGGTATATAATTGTAGAGGTTCCTTGAGTGAATCCTGTTTTGGCTATTAATTGCTTATTTGTCAGTCATCAACTCCAGTGTAACGACCCAACCAGTCGTTTTTAGCATTTGTATTTCGTTCAGCTATTTGAAGTGTTGAGTAGCTCCATATGATATATTATGACTTGTGTGAATCGTCGGTTTTGATTTTCAGGTTATTCAGAATCGATTTAGAAGAATGAATTTGATGATTGAAATGTTAAGTTGGAAGAGTTGACCAAGTTTGACTTTTATAAATTTGACCCTGGACAGAGTTTTGATGGTTCTGTTAGGTCCGAATGGTGATTTTGGACTTGGGCGTATGTCCGTATTTGCAATTGGATATTTCTAGAAAGATTCAGCACTAACTGGCGAAAGTTGAAAATTTGAAGGTTTGGAAAGTTCAGAAGTTTGACCGGAAGTTGACTTTGAGGATATCAGATTCGGATTGTGGTTCTTGGAATTAGAATAGCTTCGATATTTCATTTGGGACTTGTGTGCAAAATTTGAGTTCATTCCGGGTTGAATTGATATGTTTCGGCATGAGTTTTGGAAGTTGAAAATTCAAAGTTCAAAGTTAATTCAAGTTCAGATTAAGGTGCGATTCATCGTTTCAATGTTGTTATGTGTGATTTGAGGCCTCGAGTAGATCAGTGTTATGTTATGGGACTTGTTGGCATATTTGAACGGGGTCCCGAGTGGCCCGAGTGAGTTTCGGACGAGGTTCAGATCATTTTCGTTTCATGTTGCATTGTTGAAGGTATGCTGGTTCTGGTGCTTCCGCATCTGCACAAAAATGGACGCATATGCGAGTCCGCAAATGCGGACAATTGGTTGCAGAAGTGCAAACAGGCTTGGCTGGAGATCATCGCAGATGCGGAGGAAGAGGCGCACCTGCGTGTGCGCAAAAGCGAAATCCTTGGGCGCAGGGGCGGTCATATGCGCAGGTGCGCTTTCAGTGGTCACACCTGTGATTGTGCATGAGCGGATATTTTCCGCAGGTGCAAAGAGTCATATTTCCAGCTTTTCTGCAGAAGCGGGCTTCACGTCACATAAGCGATGCCGCAGAAGTAGGCTTCATATCGCATAAGCGATGCCACAGAAATGGGTGATTGTTCGAAAAAGTGAGGAGGACTGGGCAGAAGCTTTAAGTTCGAGGGTTTGGTAGTTTTAGCATATTTGAAGCGATGGAGCTCGGATGAGTAATGACCCGACCGGTCGTTTTGAGCTCTAGTGCATCGTTTAGCAGTTTGAGGCCATGAGCAGCTTCACTTTAGGTATTATGACTAGTACGCGTAGTCGGAATTGAGATTCAGGGAGTTCAGAGTTGATTTAGAAAGAAAATCCTCATTTCGGAAGCTTTAAGTTGGAAGAATTGACTAAGGTTGGATTTTTGAGTAAACGATCTCGGAATCGGGATTTGAAGGTTCCAACAGGTTCGTATAATAATTTCGGACTTGGGAGAATGTCCGGATCGAGTTTTGGATGACCCGGGAGCATTTCAGCGCCTATTGTGGAAATTGGCATTTTGGAAGAATGTCATAAATTTGGGTTGAGGTGTATTTTAATGTTATTGATGTCTGTTTGGGATTCCGAGTCTGGGAATAGCTCCGTATGGTAATTTTGGAATTGGGAGCACGTTCGGAGGTGGATTCGAAGGTCCGTAGGTCATTTTGTTGTCATTTGGCTAAAGCTAGAAATTTGAAGGTTTTTGAGAAATTTGACGGGAAGTGGACTTTTTGATATCGGGGTCGGAATTCGATTTCGAAAGTTGGAGTAGGTCCGTAATATCAAATGTAACTTGTGTGCAAAATTTGAGGTCAATCGGACGTGATTTTATAGGTTTTGACATCGAATGTAGAAGTTTGAAATTTTAAAATTCATTAAGCTTGGAATGGGATGCGATTCATGAATTCGACGTTGTTTGATGTGATTTGAGGCCTCGAGCAGGTCCGTGTTATATTATGGGATAGGTTGGTGTGATTAGACGGGGTCCTGGGGGCCTTAGTTTTATGATTGCTGGTTTCTGGTGTATCGGGTATGCATCGCGATCATGGAATGGAGGACGCGATCACGAAGAGCAAATTGGACTGGAGGGGTCAGATGTTCTATGCGATCATGGAAGTGGACTCGCGATCGCGTAAGAGGGAGTTCTGAGATGGGAAATCACGTCTTCGCGTTCGTGAAGTTTTCTCTGCGATTGCGTTGTTCTGGTTGTATATCACGAACACGTGGGAAAGTTCGGGTTCACGAAGAAGAAGCTTTTGGGAAGCTGGTGGTTGGACTTCGCGATCGCGAGGTGATTTCCGCGATCGCGAAGTGGAAGGGCCTGGGCAAAAATAGGGGATTTGGCTCCTTTTCATTTTATTTCTTCCATATGAGGCGATTTTGGAGCAATTTTGGAGTGTCATTTTCATCAACTACTATGGGATAAGTGATTTCTTCTCATTGTGAGTTAAATACATGGTCTATATATGGATTTAGACATGAAAATTTGTAGGAAATTTTGGGATTTGGAAGAAAACCTAGAAATGTATATTTTTGGATTTCGACCACGAATTTTGGCATGGAATTAAGAATAAATTATATATTTGAGTTCGTGGTGTTATAGGTAAAGTTTATCTTTAAAAAGTTTTGGGACCCGGGCACGTGGGCCCGAGAGTGATTTTTATCGACTTTTCGACCATGGTTAGAAATTGTTATGAATTGGAATATACTGAGTATATATTAATGGGGTTGCATAATTATTGGTTAGTTTTGGGACTTTGTGCATCGATTCGAGTTGTTGAAGGGCTCGGAAGCCGGTTATGGAACTTCAGAGCGAGGTAAGTCTCCTTTCTAACCTTGTAAGGGGGAATTAACACCATAGGTGAACTAAATTATTGTGTGCTTCTATTTGTGGGGGCTACGTACGTACGGGGTGACGAGAGTCCGTACGTAGCTACTAGCTATGCCTACGTCCGGGTAGTTTTAGGCTCACATCATGCCTTGTTGATATTGTTACTGACTTATGTTTATTGTTTGCCTTGAGAGGGAGCGAGATTGAGTTTGCTTATTAAATGTTTTGAAAGAATTTGAAATTAAAGAACTTAAGATTTAAAAGGTTTCATTTGAACTTCGTAATGGTGAAAAGGATTGAGAAATGCTATAATAGCTTAATAAATCTATGTGTAACCATATCGCAGGTATGTTTCACGAGCGGGGTAATTTCCTTAAAAAGCTACAAGCTGAATTTCTCTTATTTTGAAAAGAATCAAGAAAGAGATATGATTTTAATGTTAAATTTATATTTGACCGCTTCGCAAGTATGATCTGCGAGCGGGGAGATTCCTTAAATTTATATTTGACCGTGTCGCATGTATGATTCGCGAGCGGGGTATTTTCTTCTACCACTCTTATAGGATCGGGCCGTTCGCTTCGGCAGAATTTATATACCACACTCTTATGGGAGCGGGCCATTCGCCTTGGCAGGTTAATAGATGCATCTACGGTTCACGCCGTTCGACNCCACACAATTGTTGTGCGACCGTAGAAGCTCGGATTTGCGACCGCACATTGGGAGGTCAGAGGGTGTACTATATAACCGAGGCTTGGGGTATTATTTCAATTTTAGGACCTTGAGAGCTCGGTTTGTGACGATTTCTCGTGGGATTTTCAAGACATTTATCGTGTAACGACCCGACCGGTCGTATTAAGCTCTAGCATGTCATTCAGCGGTTTGAGACCCTGAGCAGCTTCACTTCATGTATTATGACTTGTACGTGTGGTTGGAATTAAATTTCAGGAAGTTTAGAGTCGGTTGGGAAAGAAAAGTCTAAAATTGAAAACTTTAAGTTGGAAGAGTTGACCAAACTTTGACATTTGATTAAACGACCCGGGAATCGGGATTTGAAGGTTCCAACAGGTTCGTATGATGTTTTTAGACTTGGGCGTATGTTTAAACGGGTTTTGGATGACCCGGGAGCGTTTCAACGCCTATTATGGAAGTTGGCATTTTGGAAGAATTCTCTAAATTTGGGTTGAAGTGCATTTCAATGTTATGGATGTCCGTTCGGAATTACGAGACCGGGAATAGTTCTGTAATGTCATTTAAGACTTGCACATAAAATTTGGTGTCATTCCGAGTTGATTTAATAGAAATTGGACGAGCAGAAGTCTTTTTAGAAGTTTTAGAATTCATAACTCAATTCATGCGTTTTGGCATCCGATTCTTGGTTTTAAATGATATTTCCGGGTTTTGATCGCTCGAAAGAGTTTGTATGAGGTTATTAGACTTGTGTGGATAGTTGGTGTGGAGCCCCGATGGCCCGGGTGAGTTTCAGACGTTCGGAAGGAATGAAAACACATTACTTTTCTGGTGTTTCTTGGCAGCAGTTGCAGGTCTCGCAAATGCGAGAAATTGTTCGCAAATACGAATCTCGCATTTGCGAGAAGGGCTTCGCAATTTCAAAGAATCCCGGCCTAGGCAGTGTTCGCATTTGGGAGAAGGGCTTCGCAATTGCGAAGGAGCCCGACCTAGGCTGTGTTCGCATTTGCGACACATTTGCCGCATTTACGACCGCAACAGCTGAAGGCCAAGCTTCACATTTGCGAAAGTTGTGTCGCATTTGCGACCCTCGCATTTGCGAACCTGGTGTCGCAAATGCAACATCAGAGGCCTGTGCCCAGCTCATTTAATGCGCCCCATTTATCTCACTTTTCTTCCATCTCTTGGGCGATTCTTGGAGCTTTTGGAAGAGGGTTTTCACCTAGCAGTTTGAGGTAAGTAATTCCTATACAACATGAGTTAAATACATATATTATGGGTAGATTATAATATGTAAATTAGTGAAAATCATGGGTTTAGGTGAAAACCTAGGTTTTTGACAAAAATGAGAGTTAACCACGAAATTTGTTATAGAACTTAGTAAACATCATATATTTATGTTCCTAAGGTTATGGGTAACAACTTTCTTTAAATATTTCCAGAATCCGAGCTTGTGGGCCAGGGGGTAAATTTTAGGAATCTTGCAATTTAGGTTGAGTAATCAGTTAAATGGTGGAATTATGAACTTTTGAGCATAGATTGATAGTTTATGTAATGTTTGACTAGCTTCATGTAATTTGGCGTCAAATTTGGAGGATTGAGCGCGTTCTTGAATTGGGAAGTAGGCTTCGAGACGAGATAAGTCTCTTTTCTAACCTTGTAAGAGAGAAATTACCCCATAGGTGAACTTAATTAATATGTGTTGTTGTTTGTGGGGGCCCACGCATGCACGAAGTGACGAGAGTCCGTACGTAGCTACTATTCCTGTTATGTCTGGGTAGTCTCAGGCTCACACCATGCCATGTTGATATTGTTCTTGCTTTATGTATATTGTTTGCCTTGAGAAGGGCGGAATGGAGTATGCTTATTAAATGTTTCAAAGGGAATTGGAATTGAGGAAAAATAATGGGATCTTAAAGTTTTCATTTGAATGTCTTATTTTGAAAAAGAATGAGAGAGTACTATAATAACTTAAGACAACTATGTGTAACCGCGTCGTACGTATGTTTTGCGATCGGGGTAATTTCCTTAAAAAGTTTCAAGTTGAATTTCCATTATTTAAAAAAAAAAAGAATCAAGAAAGAGATATGATTTAAATGTTAAACTTATATTTGGCTGCGTCGCAGGAATGATTCGCGAGCGAGGTATTTCCTTAAATTTATATTTGACCACGTAGCGTGTATGATTCGCGAGCGGGGACCGTGTCACATGAATGATTCAAGAGCGGGGTAATAGATGCATCTATGGTTCGCGCCATTCGATCCTCGGCAGTGCACAATTTACTTTTATGTTGGATCGGGCCGTACGCCTTGTCATTTCCTATATATATATATTATCCTCATGGAATCATGCGTAATGTTTGGCAAGAAGCCAGTGTATCTGAGGGTTTTTCCCTGATTTGGATTATGACAACCACTTTGATGAAATCTATGATATTTATATACATGCTCCGGTTACGGAGGGAACTTGCTAGTCGAGAGCTTGAGTAAATTGTAAAGAGGAAAAATTATACTACGTATTTTATACTTGTTTGTTTCATATATTTACTCTATCTCATATTCATTCACTTCTTTACTGTACCCGATATTATTTGATCACTAGTAAGTGTCGAAGTCGACATCCTCATCACTACTTCTTTGGGGTTAGGAAGGATACTTACTGGGTACGCGTTGATTTACGTATTCATACTACACTTGCTGCATATTTTTCTGCAGATACACATATGTTTAGCGGCCTCGTGGGTGTAGAGGCGCGATTATGGCAGGGGACTTAGGTGAGCTGCATTCTGTACGACGCACCGCAGCCAACAGAGTCTCCTTCAAAGTATTGTATTTTCTTTCCTATCCAAGTTGTATTCCGGACAATTATTGTATTTTATTTTAGATTTCTAGAAAAGGCTCATGCACTTGTGACACCGGGTTCTGGGATGATTATGGGATGTTCATTATTGAAATTTGTAAAACATTATTATTTTATTCTGTAAATTCATCTTTTACTAGATAAATTGAAGTAAATTTACGATTTTAAAAATATTAAAATGAGAATTTACTAGTATTGGTGTTGGCTTGCTTGACAGTAGTGTTCGGCGCTATCACGACCTTTCAAGAATTTTTGGGTCGTGACAACATGGTATCAGAGCACTAGGTTCACTTAGGTCTCACGAGTCATGAGCGGGTCTAGTAGAGTCTTGCGGATCGGTACGGAGACGTCTGTACTTATCTTCGAGAGGCTATAGGGCTGTTAAGAGCACTTCACTTCTTGATTCTCATCGTGCGATTTGATTCCTTTGAGGCTTATGCCTTCATTTCTTTTCCATTCAATCTTATGCGACGTGAAACGCTGGTTATAAATTATGAATTGAGGAATTGTAATGGTACTACAGATGTGGTGCGGGATGTTTCTCCCTGCGTAGTTGTTTGGTCTATTGTCGTTGCCTTGTGGAAGGATATTCTATCATTTCAGCTCAGTAACTGTACTTCTGAGATGCTTTGAGGCTATGCACATGTTGCTATGATGCTCATGAGTGGTCGCACGGTATTGATGTGATGGTAGGGCAGTGAATGACTTGGAAGGAGGTTTACTCAGTGCATGGTTCCGAGATTCAGTATCTTATTTCCGGTGGGGGAAAAGCAATTGGCCTATGAATGTCCAGATTTAAGTTGATGGAATAACGAGGCTTGGTATTTTCGAGCGTAGTAGAGTTCTCAAACTGTGATGTGGCGTCATCGTCCTTGTTGAACGCGTTAAGGTTCGCCGATGTTATGGCCTTCTTCAATTTGCCTTTGGGGAAAGGTACTGTGAAATGGTGCTTAAGATGCGGTTGTCAGAGATTACGGAGTATAGCGGTTTTGGAATCGAATTGGTACTTCTAGTATTGATAGCTCAAGTAAGATGATCTTCGAAAAGGCTAAAGTCGGTAGCGATCGATGGGTTCAAGTGCTACAAAGGTAGATTTTGATTTAAGGCAACAACTGGGCAGCGAAGGATGAGAAAGAACGTGTGGGAAGTGTCCTGTCGCGGTTAAGTTTCTAGAAGGCCAAGTGTGAGAAGCAGAAATCGAGTAGTTGCTTAAAGGAGAGGGTTTGACCAAAGTGTGAGAGTGGCAGAGTAGAACATGGGTTACTGATTTCGTAGTAATTGTACCTAGTGCAGCGACATTGGATAATATCGGCATAGAGTTTCCACAGACGGGTTATCTCTTGTGAGCAGGTTAGCGGTCGCGTGGTGTTGATGAAGTTTCGACGAAGAATTTTTACTAACTATTCAGGAAGAGGTCGAATATGTGCATGTGGCTAGTGATTCAGAGTAGCTATGAAGAGTTTAACAGAAAGGTTTTGAGGAATTTGGTGGGTTGATTGTGCAAGATCATGTCAACGATGAATAAAGAATCTTGGCGGGTTCTAGAGTTATGCAATGGTAGCTTCAAGCTAAGTGGGAGAGTCCTACCGCCTATAGTTGGATCGCATGGTTGTCTACTTGTGAAATTTCCAGTTATCAGCATATTGATGGGTTATTACGACTAATGAAAGGGAACATCAGGGGTAATTCGAGCAGAGAAATTGATCAATGTGTGCTATATTTGGCCTTATCGTTTCATGTTCAAGCTTTGGGAAGACTTAGAGTTTATGTTTCGTGTAGATGTGATGTACAAGGAAAGTGATTCAGCCGGGTGCTTATTGAGAGAGTGTTCATGTGCTAGTAGAGCCTTGGAGTTGATTATATTCGGGACCAGGTTGGAATGGGTGACTCTCAGTAACGATCCTAGTGGATGCAAAGGTTAAAATGCGGTGCCTAAGGATTTCGAGCTTGTAGTATGGTTAAGTATCGAGCTTTTGCAGCAGATTATGAAAGGGGCTTGGAGTGTTCTACGTTATCTTCGTGTTGCGGTGTAGCATTGGAGGAATGGAAGAAAATAACTTAGGATTCATATAGGGATTTTCCAGAATAGGTGTACCAGTTGAAGGTGCAAGCATGTGCACAAGGAGGGTGTGCGATGGTTCATGAGATTTGAGACAGCGTGGTCTCGTGAAATAAGGTCACTCGGGATGAGTGCAGAATTAGATTCGTGATGTAACGATTGGACCTATTATTATTTCTAAGGCAAGTTAAAAATAAATTGGGAAAGGACGGGTCGGCTAACAATGGTTGAATTAGCATAATGGTGGCAATGATCAGTTCTTTCAGCGTATTGAGTTATGCATGTGATTTGTGGCGGTACGTGCGAGGCTTGACAACCACCGTGATTTATTTTATTTGGAGGAATTCAAGTATTATGGCATGTTATGTATAGATGCATCCCGTAAGAGTTATGGTGTTTTAGACCACTTCTTGAGGTTGGTATTTTTTGCGGATATGAGAATTCAGTCACGTGTTGCAGTGGTTCTCTTGAAATGAGTTAAGTAGAAGGTTTCTATATGATGAGAGTGTTTACCCTATTAGTGGTTCAAGAGTTATGATGAAATTCTTGTACTCTTGCGCATTGGCATGATTTAGTGCATCAAGTGGCATGGGATTCGAAAGTTGAGGATTCGAGATTTGCGGTTCGGTGTTGTCAAGGATGTCATGAGCTCGGATGAGCAGGAAAAAGTATTTAGATGTTTAAAATAAGATGGTAATATTTTCGGCGTCACCTAAGGTCGATGTCATGTGTAAGAGGCCTTGTGTATTGATTTGTGGATTCTTGATTTGCTTTACAGCTTTAGTGCGATCGGTGGTATGGATGTGCAGAGTTGTTACCTGGTGCGGAAGGTCGTGGGAGTGTATCCCACGGGAAGAAGGTATAAGTGTGACGTGTAGTCACTTGATTGAGTGAATATGGAAACCAAGTATGAAGATTGTGGTAATATCGCTGATTGGGAATTTATGCCTGGAGGGCGCTCAGTTCATTTGGTTGTGGACTGTGGGAGTTTTTATTCCGGTTATGATGGTTGTTCTCATGTGTTATGGGAAAAAGGGTTATTATGGATCCTTGAAAGGTTATTAGCCTAGTACGGTGCGATCAGAATCGGCTTGAGATCTATGGATGGATTTATATGTTAATATGGGCTCTATGTCAGGCCGGATGTGTACATTTCAGCATAGCGCTCCTTATGGAGGAGTATTCGGACGTTGAATGTTATTTCGCCGCCGACTATTTCATGTAATACTATATTGTGCCGTGTGAGTTGTGAAACGGCTTGGTGATTTCATATGTGTTGAGGTTCCGCGTAGCGATGGTGTTATGTGAGTAGGATGGCTCTCGAGAGTTGGATCATATATCGCACCTTAATTGTGCTCGAATTTGGTAGCGTATGGCGCTGTCTGTCTCCCCAGGGATGGTATTATGCACTTAGCGTGCTTGTGGCCGATATTCGGGTATTTTGTAATAATGAGCATTCTAGCTCCCTAAGTATCTCCTTATACAGATTTTATGTGTGGATCAAATGGTACACCACCATGGGTATGTTGTTTGGATCGGGTTACACACCGCAACAGTGTGTTACTGAGTACAGTTTCCCCTATCTATTATTGTTTGTTTTGCTTCTCATTTTCTGAGGAAGATTCATAACATCCTTACGGTTGTTTAAATTAGTTACGTGGGTTGAGTGGTTCCTTCTAAAGTTCGATTCCTTATGTATCGCATTCGAGTTTGTAGCTTTTTGGCACGTTGTGGCATCATATGAGACTTTTGGCAGTGTCTGAGGTGGCTTATTGCCAGCTTGTACTGGGTGAGACTAGATTATTGGACCTGGGATCAGTGCGATCAGATTTATAGGAAGCATATTAAAGACTAAATATTGTTATCCAATCCATAGTGAAGTAATGGTTCTTGTCAGGAGGAGAGACTCCATAAATTGTAATTTGGCAGGTGGCTATGAGTTCTACACATCTTCTCTGTCGTGGCGGTATTGCAAGAGCTGGAACCAGACTTATATATGTCATGAGGTGCATGGTGAACATCAGATTCGGGGAATGTCGGCTATTATGAGCAGAGAATGTTATTATGGTTATGCGAATGTTGCGGTGCATGGTGCGAATTCAGCAAAGGTGCAGTCATGTTCTGGTACATCGTGTGGTGATCGATGCGGTGTTCATATGTTGGAAGCAGGTCTGGCAGAAGATTTCAGATATTGGAATTTGGCTCTAAGGCTAATTTGATTAAGCAAAAAGGGGAATCTTTAAATTTACTCGAGCCAGTGTACTCAACTGAGTTTTGGTAGCATGGGCAGGTGCACGAGGTGTTAAGCAGTGATTTCAAACAACTCCAAAGCAATTCTTAGCACGTTCGAGGACGAACGTACGTTTGAATGAGGGAGAATGTAACGATCCAATCGGTCGTTTTGAGCTCTAGCACGCCGTTCAGCAGTTTGAGGCCATGAGCAGCTTCACATCAGGTATTATGAATAGTACGCGTAGTCGGAATTGAGATTCATGGAGTTCAAAGTTGGTTTGGAAAGAAAATCCTTATTTCGGAAGCTTTAAGTTGGAAGAATTGACTAAGGTTGGATTTTTGAGTAAACGATCTCGGAATCGGGATTCGAAGGTTCCAACAGGTTCGTATGATGATTTAGGACTTGGGCGTATGTCCGGATCGGGTTTTGGATGACCCGGGAGCGTTTTGGTGCCTATTGTGAAAATTGGCATTTTGGAAGAATTTCATAAATTTGGGGTGCAGTGTATTTCAGTGTTATCGATGTCCGTTTGGGATTCTGAGTCTGGGAATAGCTCCGTATGGTGATTTTGGAATTGGGAGCGCGTCCGGAGGTGGATTCGGAGGTTCGTAGGTCATTGTGGAGTCATTTGGCTAAAACTAGAAATTTGAAGGGTTTTGCGAAGTTTGACCGGAAGTGGACTTTTTGATATCAGGGTCGAAATTCGATTCCGGAAGTTGGAGTAGGTCCGTAATGTCAAATGTGACTTATGTACAAAATTTGTGATCAATCGGACGTGATTTGATAGGTTTCGACATCAAATGTAGAAATTTGAAAATTTAAAATTCATTAAGCTTGGAATGGGGTGAAATTCATGAATTCAACGTTGTTTGATGTGATTTGAGACCTCGAGCAGGTCCGTGTTATGTTATGGGATAGGTTGGTGTGATTAGACGGGGTCCTGTGGGCCTTAGTTTTATGATTGCTAGTTTATGGTTTATCGGGTATGCATCGCGATCGCGGAATGGAGGACGCGATCACGAAGAGCAAATTGGACTGGAGGGGTCAGATGTTCTATGCGATCGCGGAAGTGGACTCGCGATCGCGTAAGAGGGAGTTTTGAGCCGGGAAATCACGTCTTTGCGTTCGTGAAGTTTGCTCTGCGATTGCGTTGTTCTGGCTTGTTGTATATCGCAAACACGTGGGAAAGTTTGTGTTCACGAAGAAGAAGCTTTTGGGCAGCTGGTTGTTGGCCTTCGCGATCGCGAGGTGATTTCCGCGATCGCGAAGTGGAAGGGCCTGGGCAGTGTTCTTTTAAAATCGGGGATTTGGCTCCTTTTCACTTCATTTCTTCCATAGGAGGCGATTTTAGAGCAAATTTGGAGTGTCATTTTCATCAACTACTATGGGGTAAGTGATTTCTTCTCATTGTGAGTTAAATACATGGTCTATATATAGATTTAGACATGAAAATTTATAGGAAATTTTGGGATTTGGAAGAAAACCTAGAAATTTATATTTTTGGATTTCGACCATGAATTTGGGCATAGAATTGAGAATAGATTATATATTTGAGTTCGTGGCGTTATGGGTAAAGTTTATCTTCAAAAATATTTGGGATCCGGGCACGTGGGCTCGAGGGTGATTTTTATCGACTTTTCGATCGGGGTTAGAAATTGTTATAAATTGGAATATACCGAGTATATATTAATGGATTTGCATAATTATTGGCTAGTTTTGGGACTTTGTGCATCGAGTCGAGTTGTTGAAGTGCTTGGAAGCCGGTTATGGAACTTCGGAGCGAGGTAAGTCTCCTTTCTAACTTGTAAGGGGAGTTAACCCCATAGGTGAACTAAATTATTGTGCTCTTCTATTTGTGGGGGCTACGTACGCACGAGGCGACGAGAGTCCGTACGTAGCTACTAGCTATGCCTACGTTCGGGTAGTTTTAGGCTCACATCATGTCTTTTTGATATTGTTACTGACTTATGTTTATTGTTTGCCTTGAGAGGGAGCGAAATTGAGTCTGCTTATTAAATATTTTGAAAGAAGTTGAAATTAAAGAACTTAATATTTAAAAGGTTACATTTGAACTTTGTAATTGCGAAAAGGATTGAGAAATGCTATAATAGCTTAAAACATCTATGTGTAACCGTGTCGCATGTATGTTTCGCGAGCGGGGTAATTTCCTTAAAAAGCTACAAGCTGAATTTCCCTTATTTTCAAAAGAATCAAGAAAGATATATGATTTTAATGTTAAATTTATATTTGACCGCGTCACAAGTATTATCCACGAGTGGGGAGATTCCTTAAATTTATATTTGACCGCGTCGCACGTAGGATTCGCGAGCGGGGTATTTTTTTCTACCACTCTTATGGGATCAGGCCGTTCGCCTCAGCAGGATTTATGTACCATACTCTCATGGGAGCGGGTCGTTCGCCTCGGCAGGTTAATAGATGCATCTATGGTTCGCGCCGTTCGACTCTCGGCAGTGCACAATTTACTTTTATGTTGGATCCGGCCGTACGCCTCGACATTGCATTTATATATATTATCCTCATGGACTCGTGCGTAACGTTTGTCAAGAAGCCAGTGTATCGGAGGGTTTTCCGCTGATTTGGATTATGACAACCTCTTTGACGAAATCCACGATATCTATATACATGCTCCGGTTACAGAGGGAACTTGCTAGTCGAGAGCTTGAGTAAATTATAAAGAGGAAAAATTGTACTACGTATTTTATACTTGTTTGTTTCATATATTTACTCTGTCTCATATTCATTCACTTCTTTACTGTACCCGATATTATTGGACCACTAGTAAGTGTCGAAGTCGACCCCCTCGTCACTACTTCTTTGGGGTTAGGCGGGATACTTACTGGGTACGCGTTGATTTACGTACTCATACTATACTTGCTGCATATTTTTGTGCAGGTACACATATGTTTAGCGGCCTCATGGGCGTAGAGGCGCAATTATGGCATGGGACTTAGGTGAGCTGCATTGTGTATGACGCACCCCAGCTAGCAGAGTCTCCTTCAGAGTATTGTATTTTCTTTCCTGTCCAAGTTGTATTCCGGACAGTTATTGTATTTTATTTTAGATTTCTAGAAAAGGCTCATGCACTTGTGACACCGGGTTCTGGGATGATTATGGGATGTTCATTATTGAAATTTGTAAAACATTGTTATTTTATTCTGTAAATTCATCTTTTACTAGATAAATTGAAGTAAATTTACGATTTTAAATATATTAAAATGAGAATTTACTAGTATTGGTGTTGGCTTGCCTGACAGTAGTGTCCAGCGCCATCACGACCTTTCAAGGATTTTTGGGTCGTGATAGGATGGAAGCAATGTTTGAGGCAATTTGCATCACGTGAATTGGGGTAAGTGTTCGCTACTCGATTTTGGTCATATTACATGAATCTATCTTCGATTTTGGCATTTGGATTATTAATTGTAAAGAGAAATTGGGGAGTTTTAGCCTAATGTTTCATAGAGTGAGTCTTTGAGTTTTGAACATCGATTCAGAGTCGAATTTGGGTGAAACTAGTATGGTTGGACTTGTAATTAAATGGGTTATCGGATTTTATAATTTCGCCGGGTTCCGAGGTGCAGGCCCAGGTTTGACTTGTTGGTCGATTTTGGGCTTTTTAATTAATGATTCGACCTTTATCATTTGAAATTGTTTCCTTAGGCATTATTTGATTTATTTGAGTTTATTTTTGCTAGTTTTGAGCCGTTTGGAGGTCGGTACGTGCGAGACGACATTTTTGGAGCATCGTTTGGCTTACTCGGTATTGGACTTGGCTCATTCAAGGTAAGTAACACTTCTAAACTTGGTGCTGAGGGTATAAAACCCCGAATTACGTGATATATGATTGATGTTGATGTGATGCACATGCTAGGTGACGGGCGTATGGGCGTACACCGCTGAAATTATGATTTAGTCGATTCCACGGAACTATGTACCTATCTTGTGTGAACACTTTTACTGTACTCTATGTGTTAGAGCATTTGAGCTGTGATTTATGCTAGAAATTATGTTTAGGCTTTATGCTGGTACTATTAGGACCCACAATGATCGTTCTTTGCTGTTGAGTTATCTGCTTAAGTGCAGTTATATGCTCAGTCGCATTCATCATTATATATCATATCTCAGTCTATGTTATTGCATATTGTCATATCTTGTATCATTGATTAAGGCTACTTAGCATGAGTATTGTGAGCCCGAGAGACTGGAGAGATTGATAACTGAGTGAGGCCGAGAGCATGTTGTGAGTGATATTTATGGGATCAGACTGCACGCCGCAGCGGGCTTTATTGATTCATGCCAGGATTTGGCTTATTATAGCGCTTGAGCTGGATCGGCCCTTTCGGAGTCTGAACATCCACAATGGGCGCAATTTCTAGTAATCATTTACATTTGGGCTGGATATGCCCTGGTTCATTTGCATTGGGCTGGATCTGCTCTGGTTTATTTATATTTTGGTTTATCTGCATTGGGTTGGATCTGCCCTGGTTTCTCTTTTGCATCTTGGGCTGGATCTGCCTTGGTTTATTTATATTTGGGCTGGATCTGCCCTATACAGTACTGAGTGACTGAGTGTGCTGAATATTGAGAATGAATAGTGAGAATACGAGACAGTGAGATTGAGTACTTTGAAAGTGTGAGTACATGAGTTCATCACTGAGATGCATTGCATTTGACATACGTACTTGAGATACATGCATAGAGATGCATTTCCTTCTACTACCCGATTTTGGTGACATTCATGATATCACCTGCATATTGACATGTAGGCATAGAGATGTACTTTCCTCATGCTATTTAAAAAAATAAAACATCTTATTTATTGTTGCAAGGTTTTTGAAAAAAATCACAGTTTTCGAACTTACTCATATGTTTTTGGTATTTTCGATGGAAGATTTGGGATTTACTATTATACTTGAAAAGCATGCCTATTTTCTGTAACTGTAAACGAGTTGAGTGGGGACTGTTGTACTTATACTATACTTCTGCACCTCACGTGCAGATGTTGGATGCTGATATTGCTGCGTATGGCGGGAGCTGGATTCAAAGATGTACATGTGTTCCAGTTATGGCTATCACTTATCCTTGGCAGTATTAGATTCAAATTCTGTTCATTTATATTTCAAACAAATGTTGTACTTATTTCAATTCAGTATTGTAAAAAAAATCTAAATCTTAGAAGCTCACGATTTGTACTACCAGTCCTTGGAAAATTCTTGTATAAAAGCAGTTGTATTATCATTTTTTTCTCTTAATAAATCTCATTAATTGACTTACCTAACGGGTTGGGTTAGGTTCCATCATGACTAGTTGGATTTTGGATCGTGACATCCAGCTATAAAGATATTTGATTTCTCCAAATTAGCAATCAATCCTGATGCCTTACTAAAGTGAGAGAGTGCTTCAACTACCCTTGTTACTGAAGCAAGGTTACCTTTGCAGAAGATCATTAGATCATCTGCAAATATCAGATGAGTCAATGTCAATTGCTTACACATGGGATGAAACTGAAAGTCTGGTAATTCACTCATAGTTTTCAGGACACTAATACAAAGAGTTGGAAAACATAGGGTCCCTCTGCCTTACTCCTCTTCTCCCCTCAAAATACTCATGGCCTTTTCCATTCACTTTTATTGAGAACTTTGGAGATGATACACATGTCAGAATCAATTGTATGAACCTCTGTGAAAAGCAAAACCCTTTCAGTACTTCCTCTAGGAACCCCCAATCAACCATATCATAGGCTTTTCTGAGGTTTATTTTCATAAGGCATCTAGCAGAAGTCTTCCTATTGTAATGCCTTAACAAATCATGGCATATAAGTACATTATGCATCATGGTCCTGCCCTGAACAAATGCAGCTTGATTGTCTGCCACAATGTAGCTTATGTCATGTTTCAATCTCTTACACATCATCTTGAAAATATACTTGTACAGAACATTACAACATGAAATTGATCAATATTGACTTGCATACTTAGGAACCTTTACCTTAGATATCAATGCTAAGTTAGTGGAATTTAGTTCCTGGAGAAGCTTGCCATTCTGAAAAAACTCGAGAATAGCATCTGTAATATCTGCTCCAACAATGATCCAAGCTGATTTGAAGAAACCACTACCAAAGCCATCTGGACTTGGACTCTTGTTATTGTCTATTTGGAACATTGCTTCTTTGACTTCCTTCCCCTTTTATGGTCTAATTAATTCCATCTGTTGTTCTGGAGATAACACAGACCCTTGTTTCAAAAAAATGTTAAATGCTTTAACTCTTGTGGTTGTGTTCTTGCCCTGTAGGTCCTCATAGTAATCTACAAACACTCTAGCTGTTTTATCAGGGTCTATCTGCCAATTGCCTTGCTTATTATCTCTTATCTGAGTAGTAGCCCGTTTCATTCTTCTGTGCTTCATCACTGAATGTAAGTACTTCGTGTTGTCATCCCCCGGTCTTAGCCATGTTGCCTTACTCTTTTGTTGCAAGTAGATTTCTGCCAGAAATGACGCCTTCCTGAATTGCTCATACACTTCCCTCTATTTCTGTTGTAGGTCCATATTCAGTGGATTTGCTTGCAGTTCCTCCTGAGTCCTCCTTAATTCTTTCCTATACTCATATGCTTCATTCACTATATCCTTGAAGTAATTAGATAACTTCTTCGGTCATTTCTTTAGTAGTTTCCGTCTTCTTACTACCCTCAATATTTTACACCCTTCTATTTGTACCTCCCAGCCAGCTTTCATTATATCTCGAAATTGAGGATGTTGAGCCCAAACATTGCAGTATTGGAAGGATTTCTTGTTCCTTATCCTTTCCCCTTCTAGTATTATCTGCATAGGGCAATGATTACTTATGCCTTCAGGTAGATACTTTGCTTGACATACAGGCATTATGTCAAGCCATTTATCATTAATTAAAGCCCAATCAATTTTGGAAAATATTCGTTGCTCAGAGTATTTGTCATTCCAAGTATATTTGTTCCTCTGGTGTGGAAGCTCAATGAATCCACAAGCATCCACATAATTGCTAAACTCCACCACTTCTGCCGATGTAACTTGGTTTCCTCCTATTCTAGCCTCCTCTGTTAGTACTGAGTTGAAGTCTCCCAGAATGTAAACCCTCATGAATTTTTTTAATTAATTCGGGCTAATTTCGGACTTAAGGATATAATTTAATTAAACCGATCTACATGAGAATATTGGAGGTTGTTGGGGTGCTCGGGAATAATATTAATAATGGTTAAGTGTTGGATTTATGGAAAATAAAAAGGGTCATTAGGAGCACTTGGGATATATTAAGCTTCAAAAGAATGAATATAGATAATATGCATGGAAATAAGTGAAAATAAAATAAAAAAATCAAGCTTTCAGACAAAGGAGGCTAATTAAAAATGAATTGAAAAAGTGAGGGATGTCATGAAGTAAGCGAACAAGGAGACAAAAGAATACAAAGTCCAAGAGTATGAAATTGGCAAACAAAGAATGAAGCAAATGAAGTTCATGTGTCTCGATTTTTAAGCTGCCAAAATTTGAGGCAATGAACTTGTCACATTGCGCCAACATTGGCGTCCACACGACTTGAAGGAACTGGGATGCGCGCGATGAAGCATGCGACGCGTCCCATGTGGCATGCAGGTTCTGAAGCCTTTTAAAGGAAATTACGGGAAGAGAATGGCCTTTTATTTTGGGCTTTGTCTTTGAAGACTTAGAAAGAAAAAGGAGCCTCATACCATCAATGCATCTTCAAGGTGAGAATTAAATGTATTTTCTTGGTAGATTTGGTTCATTTATTACATCTCTTAACCCTCCAACATCATGGGATTCATAAATTTTTGAAGCAAATCTCAAGAACACTTCAAGAACTCAAATCTTGAAAATTCTAGGGTTTGACAAAGAGATAATCTATTCAATTCAAACTTATATATTATACTCCATGGACGTAGTAGAGTATATTTATGAAGATAGAATTATATTTAAATATCTACTCATGAAACCCTAGAAGAGTTGGTTGGTAGGAATGGTGGATAATGTTGGGTTTTACTTGGACAATGTTATTTTGAGTTTCTAGTGGAACGACTAGATCCCATAACAAGTTTAATGAAAGAGTTGGAGTTAAATTTCAAGGATTGGCCTTTAAATGAGGAAATGGGGATTTTTGGGAAACTTATAAAATTGGACTTAAGTGTTAGACACTTAGTTGGCTTAGTTGGCATTGTTGTGACACGTTATTAAATTATGTGAGTTCGCATATGTAGATTGTGACTCGTTGGAATTATTGGATCATTTGGGGTACGGTGAAGCAATTTAAGGTACGTGGAAACTTCCTACCCTCGGAGCTTTTCTCCAAACTCATATCGAAACGCGAGTAAATAAAAATTCTTAATGTGAGTCCTACCTTGTGGGGACGAGCGAGTTGGGATTTTACTACTTCAATCATAAAATATTTAAGTGCTATAAATATTTTTTTCTTGAAATGTTTTATTTTAAGTTTTAAACTAAATGAAGGAGGAATAGCACTTGTAGTATTTTTTGAAATGAAAATACATGAGTTATGAAATATCTTGGATTTAACTATTCTCAAATAGTTGATTTGGCTATGAACATCATCATTGATAAATATAAAGATTTTGGGAGTTACTTAAGTTCACCGAGATTGACCTTGGATACTTTTCCTCATTAGGTCATGAAACTACACATGCGGTGGAGACGTAGAACTTACCTTACGTTTGGGAACTACGGAAGAGTACTTCCCATGAGGGGATACTATTGTGCTACTTTATTAGTATGGCTGAGTCAATTCGTGCGGCACAACGATGAGACGGTCTGTGCAAGTAGGGTATATGATACTTGCCACTAGGTACATAACCCAATTGACTTTTTTCCATGTCAGTGATAGTATAGTGCTCCTGGTAAATGAAAAATCTAACATGATTTTGTAAAGATTAATGATAAAGAAATACTTTGACATATGTTTTACCTTATTATTTTTTTTGTTTTATTTTCTAAATTGTTAATTGATATAAATGCTTCTTTCTTATATTAATTGTTATTGCATATCTTATATCTTTTTAAGTCTTGTCCTATTTCTTTTTGGGAAGCGGTTCATAATTTGTAGTAAGCATGTAGATCTTAGGCCTTTCTGCCACATTTTTATTTCTATTTTAGGGACTGAACTTGAGAAGCTTGGGCCGCATGGATAGGACATCTCTACATTTTCAGTTGACACTTTTTGGTGAGACTCCACACTTGTACTCGTGGAGGACTTTGTTGTATTATTATTATTCTTTTGAGATAACGAGTTATGTCTTGGTTGATTATTTTATTCCGTGTCATAGAGATTCCATAGACAATAGTAGTATTCATTTTTGGGTTGTAATCCTATGGTTACTCATATGGCATGCATGAATGAAACTTTCCTTTATCTTTATGAAGTTTCTTTCAAAGGAAAATATTTACTTAAAGATATTATTCATACTTTATTTCATATCTTAAAATGATTATATTTGAAGAGGCTTTCGCATCCCCCTATTAGGCATATAGATGAGTGTTAATTTATGGGATGGTTCACTCGGGTCGGGTAGAGTACCGAGTGCCGATCATGTGGTTTTAGGATGTGGCATAAAATTAACCATGGTTTGGTGCACAACACATTTTGTTGCATTATGTTGTCCCATAGCTCTCTTCTTTACTCCCTTGTATTGAAAGCATATACCACTGATAGCATGAATGTCAAATTTAAGGGGATATATTTCACCTCACAAGTCACAATTTGAGCGGTGATACTAATAGGGACTACACTGTGGTAGTCCTACCTCCAAGTTAGCCATATTCTCTCATTGTAGTGTGATTCTAGGTTGGTAACTTATTGCCAAACCCCAAATAACCTTTCAGCCATTTGTTCAATCCTATTCTTTTTTATTTTTGTTTCCAACAAACCTACAATTTCTGCTTTAACTTCATTGCAGAGAATATTAACTTTCTTATGCTTATTTGGGGCATTCAAGCCCCTTACCTTCCAGCATAGTATGTTAATCATCCCTGTATGAGGCCTGATGTCTCCTCACCTTTTCCATCTATTACATTTGCTCATTTTGCATTGACTAGTCTGTTAATCCCAGGCTTATCCAAAAGCTGATTAGTGTTTGCCTTGGCAATCTGTTGATTCTGCTTAGGTGGACTCCTACTAGTCCTTATAGGAGTAATCTATCCTGAGCTTGCAGTTGCTAGTTTTTTAACCTCACCCTGCTTTTCGTTCCCCATTTCATTCACTCTCCCAACATTGCTTATGTGCTGCTCTTGCTGCTGCTGTGTTTGTGGTGCAACCTTTTTGCTGCTGACCAGTAGGCTCTTTCTTCTTCCCACACATCTCCTCTGTGTGCCCATATGACTAATAATAAGTACACAAGGTTGGTTTCCAATCGTAGCTTATGTTTTGCTCAATAAGCTGACCTTTTTCATTTCTGAATAGTACAGTATCAGGATGCTGTGCATCCAACTCCACTTCCACTAATACCCTTGCAAAGTGTAATCCAACTTTTTTCCCCCAGTATTTAGGTCCACCATTAAAGGCTTTCCAACTAAGCTTCCTATCTTACTTAGCCCATTAGGACTCCAATACTTGAAGTCTAAACCAGGAAATTTTACCCAAATTGGCACTGTAAGCAGCTCCTCCCTAGTGAATTCCAAGTATGGACTCCATGCTTTGACAATAAATGGCTTATTGTCAAAGTGGTAGATCCCTCTATTCACCTCCTGTTTTGACACAACAGTATCAAATCTGACTAGTATAACTCCATTTTTTAGCATTGAAATTTTGTTAATGCCATGCATAGCCATTGTTTTTGGATGTAGCCCTGAATTACAGCAATTGGAAGATGTGCACCTAGTACATAACATACTATCGCACTTTTTCAGTATTCGATCTCACTACTTATGTCCTCCAATTCAATGGAACCTACACGAGACTCACCTTGGACCTTGGGTGGAACAAATTCCAGTTTAAATCCGGCATTTGAGAGCTTAGCAATGTCAAATTCATCCCAAATTGAGGTCCTCTTCTTCGATAGCCCTAATTCTTCCTCCACTTCATATGCCCATGAATTCCTTTCATTGCAAGGGGAATTCACCTTCTCACTGCTCCTAGGGTTATGAATTGCTTCATTCCACTGATTCATCGCTTGCTTCTGCTTCAATTTCTCACCATTCACCTTGTTCGCTACTGTTACATTGGTTATTGTTTCATTAGTGGAACTCAAACTCAGAGAATTGGTCTTCCCCAACGTTGATCCAGTGGTGGCACTTGTTCTTGCTTGGAATTTAGCTTGGGATGAACCCGACATAGCCATCAACGCCTTCTGAGATGGTACACGAGCTCTCCTTCCCATGGTTGGCGCACGTTTAGACTAACCTGTGCCGAGAGAGAATCATGCCATCGCCAGAGCATTGTACATGATTATTTTTTACTTTTTTATTTACATTTTTATGTTGGCTTCTATAATTGTTTTTATTGTTTGGTTCGTTTTTTCTTTTCATGTGGCTTTTCGATCTCCCGAATGCCAAGTCTTGCTTATGTTCTTAAATTTTTGGGATTACAAGTCTTTAGAGGCCAGGAAATTAAGATTGCTTCCTTTAACTGAGTTGGACATAAATAAAAGCTTGATGTCGCCTTTGAGTTCTCTCATAGTGTTACTCATTTGTGCTTGTTTACACATCTCGCTAACCCGAAATGATGATGAGTTAATCACTATATATATGCTCAGTTTCATTTGCACCTTTGATTACACATTACATACATATTGCAGCAAATTTGCGTGATAATACGAAGATAGGTTTTACCACTTAAGACATTTGAAGTAGAAAAACTGCAGCAACACATCATTAAATAGTCCAATTCTGGATGTTATATGAGTATGAACAGAATTAATTGAAGATCAATTGTTGTGAAAGTACAAAAGGGGAGGGGGGGGGGGATGAATTATATCCGATTTTAAAACTTAGTTGGCTAAGAAAGGAATTAGTCGACTAAACTTTACGGTAGGATCAATTGCAGCAGAAATAAATAATGCAGAATGAAAAATAAAGGAGTCACAATAATTTTATACTGGTTCAGTACCGGTGTGGTACCTACATCCAGTTCCCTTGGGTCACAGAGGTGCTCTTAGATCTTCAATAAGTCTTTACAACAGTGATAGTATTAGTACGTTCACCACCAACAATATTCAGCAACAATGTTAGTCTAGTGTTGGCACAACTCTTGTTTTGTTTTCTAACTCTTCCAATCGTTTGAACTAGAAAGGTGTAGAAACATATGTTAAGTTGCATAATCTTCCTTGTCCTTCCACTTCTTTAATAGTGCTCGATGAGTCTTCTGATTTCTCTATTCTGCGATTTCAAAACATCATTGATTGGAGGTCTTTCCTTGTGAGGCATAGGCTTCTAAGAGTAGGACCCAATGATAGCCTCATAAATCTAGATTGAGAGGTGTGGCCAGATTCATTCTGAGTTTGAAGTTTGGCTCCTTCAATTAACCTTTTTTTTAGAGCTTCCGCAGATTTTCCTTGATTGGCTCTCTTTCCTTCCTTGCACGCTCGAGAATCTTTAGCTCGTTTGATTAATTGTTTTTCCTTCCTTGTTGCTTGTTTGATTGATCCTTTCTCTTTCTTGGTATTCATTTGATATGGAGTTTGAATAACATATCCGTTGGCTTCCTCTGATATGCTTGTGTGATTTTCTTTCCTTTCTTGCATTCACCTTAGTTGTTGCGAATCTGCACACAAAGTGGGATGGCATTAGTCAAGACGCTTTTGATTATTAAACATTATTAAAATTCTAAACCTAACATGTTGAACATCCTAATCTTTTCAATCAGCAAGTCTCTGACGCAAAATCTTCTACACGTCACACTTATACGACATTATTATATTTTATTTATTGTGTACTATGTCTTAACTTTTCTTTTTTGCGGGAGCGTTTGGCCATAAATTCCTAAATTTATTCTGAAATATCTGATTTGGATGAAGTTTGGTTTGAAGATGAAAATGCGTTGGGACATTTGTTTTGGGTGAAGTTTGGTTTGGAAAAACATGAAACATGACTTATACTCACAAGTTCTAAAAACTATCACAAATACCCAACAGTACCATTATCAATAACATTCATTATATTATCGCAAACCATAGTCTTGAACATAAATAAATTTGATACAAAATTATCATTCTTATAATGAACTACATGATACACTATCAAATGACCGAGAAGACGAAGCAACATCGTTACAAAATAATAAATGGCGGGCTCTTTTATAAAATACAAAAGTTTGGGGTAATTTTTAAAAAATATAATAGTGATATTTTGGCCCAAAACCAGCTATTGAGCTGGTTTTGGGATTTGGAGTTTGGCCAAAATATAGGCAAAATCTATGGCCAAATATGTGTTTGCCAAATAAAACCCAAATTTATTTTGGCAAAATCTATGGCCAAACGAGTCCTTACACACTTACAATAATATTTGATATTTAGATCTTACTTGGCTATTATCGTAAAAAATTACCCAAAAATTATTTTTTTCCAAAATTTAATGTTATAAATGATAGAATCATTTAATATTTAAAATGTCAAAAGATATTTACATTTTATTATTAAAATTTAATACATTATTAATAAATCCATAACTAGTTGTACATACAATGATTTAGACTTTCATGTACATATTTTAAAAGCACTTGACAATTTAATTCTTTCAAGTTTGACAAAGTTGATTTCTGTCACTTAGTGGTGATATAACATTTGAAATGAAGAAGATTTTCTTCCAAACTTATGGTATGCTTGGCCAAGTTTTTTCAATGTCAAAAGTGATTTTTTCAAAAAACAAAAGTACTTTTTAAAAGAGTAGAGGAGTTTGGTCAAGCTTTTAGAAGAAGAAAAAGTATTTTGAAATCAAGCAGCAGGTCACTGTACCTAATAGAATTAATACCCATTGTTTATGAAACTTGCACTTTTAGTATGCTTTATAATTCATGAAGGGAAAGTTTTTGACCAAAACATTTTAGCGAATGCGGGTATTATGGACTTTTCATACGTGTAAATGTCTACCATGCCTTAGTGAAAAAAGAGAGACAGGGTTTCGAAATTTAAATTTGTATTTGTATTCTTTTTCACCAAATTAATGATGTCTTTTATTCCAATGCATGGAAGAAATTCTTTGATGAAGGAATATTTTTTTTTAAAATTTTAGTAGCACGCTACACATTCAAAAACTAATTACTCCACCTGTTTCAATTTAGATGATACATTTCGTTTATCGAGAGTTAATTTAGATATACTTTGAAGCTAAATTGGTTTAGTTTAACCTAGTATTTTAAAATTAAAATTTTAATATTCAAAAACTATGCGAAAAGTACTATAAGTTGTAATTTTTCTCATGTCAATAGGATAAAAAGATACATTTTAAAATGTTGGTCAAACTTAACCTCGTTTGACTCTCGATAAGAGAAATGTATCATCTAAATTGAAACGGAAGGAGTGTATCTCGTCTATTCTCGTTTTTCATTTAAGTGCACGCTATACAAAACTTTCATTGATTATAACTTCTTTTTCATTTCGACGCATGCTATATATACCTGTTTTAGACCTTTCGCTAGTAATCACGAACGACAGACACTTCTAATTACGTTAAGGATTCTTTCAAAAAACGGAGCATTGCAAGAAGAAGGCTAAGGCTCATGTTGTTTGCCATTCATGGCATGAGTATAGAGGCGAATCCAGGATTTAAATTTTATGATGTTCCGCCTTTAAGATTTTTAGCATTGAACTCATTATATTTTTAAAGTTATGGGTTCAAATCTACTATTTGTTGCAATTTTAGTAAATTTTACACATAAATTTATGTTCCGCATCGAAAGTTATGAGTTCAGTTGAACCCGTCACGTATAAGCTACATGCGCCCCTGGTGTGGGCAATGGTCGTTGTGGAGAACGGAAGCCGCTGGCTACAACTGTTATAAATTACTCATACGAGAATGCCATAGAAGCTTTCGACAAGTTCCAAAATTAACTAAGTAGTGAAATCCATCTTCTGCTGAGGTTGTAGAAGAAAACAGAATAAAGGGGTCGATATGAAGAAAATGGATTATGTCTTATCTAATCTAATAGCTAGAATAATACTTAATGTTAAAAGCTTCATAATATTGAAATGAGGATTATGTGCTTAATGTATAAGAAAGTGAAATAAGTGTATTAATATTTCACCGTTTGTGTTCCTATTCATTATTTCAAAGCTTTCCGCGAGGTCCAGATTTACTTATGTATACGGTTAAAACCGGGCCCATCCGATTTTACTATTTGATCGAAACCGAGAGGTTGCATCGAAGGATGGCATCGTAACGGAACAGATTAAATCACGAGGATAATGTACCGAGTTCAGAATCGAGGTACCTGTCGAGATTGAGGCTAGTAGCGATCGAAGCCAAATGAGACAGACATCGAGCAAGATGGAAGATAGCACAATAACAGAAAGACGAGATATCCGTGATTGGTCGAGGATCATGGCGTAAATCTCGGAACGGATCAAATCAGAAATGATGAATTAGCTAATCATAGGATTTTCTTATGTAATTAGAATTATACCATAAGTGGAATTCCTCTACTATTTAAAAGGGGGTTCTAATCATTTGTAACACACATTGTTCACAGATATCAAAGCAATATAATTTTCTTTCTCGTTTATACTATTGTTCATCAGCTTGTTATATTTTGATTGTTCTTACATCAACCAGTTCGAAGGGTATCCAAACTCGAGAACTGAGTTCCATTCTAATACTGGTTTGCTTTACTTTATAGTTCTTTTGTGTTATTAATCTTCATATTTATCAATTGGTATTAAGTGAAATCACGTGTCCTTAGAACCACATTATAAGTTTAATTGTTATCCAATTTTAAGGGTAAATAGTTTGGCGCCCACCGTGGGACCAAGGATAATAGTGACCGCTTAATACTGATTCCGATAACACACACTGCTTTACACTTGTTCTCATAAGAATCTTTGTTTTCAGGATAAACATGTCAAACTCACAAGCAGCGCCTACACATGGTGACAACGGCCTCGGATTTGACGGGGAAAATGACAATATAGACAGCCAGGGATCGAGGCGCCTCAGGCTGACCTGAGGGAGCACCAATTGCAAATCCTGTCGATGTCAGTTCACATGTCGCCCTAAATGCAAATTTGGGCTTTGATCCCGAAGGTAGCGTACGAAGGGAAGTTCGATCAGGTGGTCGAGATACGCAGGACGGAGAAGATGGAGTTAGCCTCCAATTGATATTCGAAATGTTACAGGCTCAACAAGCCGCTATAGCACAACTACAAAATCAGCACCGAATACCGAGTAGGATCAAACCGGAAGTCTTCCACAGGACCGAGCCTGTGCCGGAAAGGTCGAACGCCAACGAATCGGGGACTGACCCCGTCATTATAAAAATGCTCGAGGAGCTCACTAAACGGATTGAATCGGGAGAAAAGAAAATCGAGGCAAATGACAAAAAAGTAGAGACATACAACTCCTGGGTTGACCAAATACCGGGGGCACCGCCGATTCTAAAGGGTATGGATTCAAAGAAATTTGTACAAAAGCCTTTTCCTCCAAGTGCGGCTTCGAAACCCATTCCGAAGAAATTCTGAATGTCAAAAATTCCTAAGTACAATGGGACCACCGACCCTAATGAGCATGTCACTTCTTATACATGCGCAATAAAAGGGAATGACTTGGAAGACAATGAGATTGAATCTGTTATACTGAAGAAATTTGGAGAAACTGTGTCGAAAGGAGCAATGATATGTTACCACAATTTGCCATCTAATTCCATCGATTCCTTCGCCATGCTTGCAGACTCCTTCGTAAAGGCACATGCCGAAGCAATAAAGGTTGCGACTAGGAAGTCAGACCTCTTCAAGGTGAAACAAAAAGACAACGAAATGTTGAGGGAATTCGTATCTTGGTTCCATATGGAACGCATGGAACTACCACCGGTCACAGACAATTGGGCTGTTCAAGCCTTTACTCAAGGTTTGAACGAACGAAGTTCGATGGCATCACGATAGCTAAAGCAGAATTTAATTGAATATCCAGCGGTAACCTGGGCCGATGTACATAATCGGTATCAGTCAAAGATCAGGGTTGAGGATGATCAATTGGGGACCATTTCCGGTTCCGTTTATCCAAACAGTCCCGTTGGCAGAACTCAAAAGGATATCGACAGAGAACCCCAGTCGAACAGAGATCGGTACCAACCATACAACGCAGATCATAGGAACAGTGGCCCATGATGCAATCCCATCTGAAATGATCGAAGGAACGATCAAGGACAGAGCTCTCGAGGGCTCATGAGCAAAAGTGGCTTCGATAAACATGCTGATCCCACAGAAGCACCACGATTATCATAATACAACTTCAGCATCGACGCATCAGGTATTGTGTTAGCCATTGGGAGAATCAAAGATATTAGATGGCCCAAACCCCTACAAACCAATACATCCCAAAGAAACCCCAATCAAATATGCAAATACCATGGTACACATGGTCATAGAACCGAAGACTGCAGACAACTAAGGGAGGAGGTGGCCCGTCTATTCAACGAGGGTCACCTTCGAGAATTCTTGAGTGACCAAGCTAAAAACCATTTCAGAGACAGGGATGCAAATAGGAAAAACGAGCAGGAAGAACCATAGCACGTGATTCACATAATCATTGGTGGGGTCGATATTCCACAAGGGCCCGTGTTCAAACGCACTAAAGTATCAATCACCAGGGAAAAACGAACTCGAGACTATGTGCTAGAAGGCACTTTATCATTCAATGATGAGGAAGCAGAAGGGATCTCACAACCCCACAATGATGCTTTGGTAATCTCTATCCTTATGAATAAAATTTAGGTTAAATGTGTTTTAATTGATCCAGGAAGCTCGGCCAATATTATTTGATCGAGGGTCGTGGAGCAGCTCGGATTCTCAATGGCTTCAACATGGCGAGTGAAACAACTAAAGGTGAAATCATCCTACCAGTAAATGTAGCCGAAACTATTCAAGAAACAAAGTTCCATGTGATCGAGGGCGATATGAGATACAACGCACTGCTCGGAAGACCCTGGATTCACAACATGAGGGCGTTCCCCTCAACCCTTCACCAAATGCTGAAGTTCCCAACACCGGATGGAGTAAAAATGGTGTATGGGGAACAACATGCTGCCAAAGTGATATTCGCGGTCGACGAAGTAATACCGGTATCGGCACTTTCGTCAACAAAGGAATTGGAGTCCAAAGGAAAGCAAGAAGCTAAATAGCAACCACAGCCACCAGCCTCGACTCAGTCAAAGAAGCAGAAAACGGACGGGGACAATGACTACTGGACCCCTGATCCTTCATAATCCCCGAGGATTCCGATGCCACCAAATCGACAGTCGAAGAGCTGGAGAAAGTCAAACTGATCGAGCATCTACCCAATCGAAAGGTATACCTGGGTACGGGGTTAACCTCCAAGCTCAGGAAAAAACTCATTAAATTTCTTATCAATAATTGGATTGTTTTGCTTGGTCCCACCTAGATATGACAGGGATCCCGCCGGAGATCACTACACATCGACTAAGCTTGGACCCGAAGTTCCGCCCGGTAAAACAAAAGAGAAGGCCCCAGTTCGAAGTAAAACATGCATTCATCAAGGAAGAGGTAGCCAAACTTCTCAACATAGGATTCATTCGGGAAGTAGAATATCCCTAATGGTTAGCAAACGTACTCGTAGTCCCTAAAAAGGGAAATAAACTTAGAATGTGCGTAGACTATAAAGATTTAAAAAAAGCATATCCTAAAGACTCTTTTCCTCTGCCGAGTATCGATCGCATGATCGATGCCACGACCGGCCACGAGATCCTTAGTTTTCTCGATGCCTACTCTGGGTACAATCAAATACAAATGAACCCGGAGGATCAGGAAAAGACTTCATTCATCACTAAGTAAGGAATCTATTGTTATAATGTAATGCCATTTGTACTAAAAAATGTTGGTGCCACTTATCAACGCTTAGTAAATCGAATGTTCGAAGAACAAATAGGTAAATCAATGGAGGTTTATATTGATGATTTGCAGGAGACCTTCGATATACTAAGGAAATACTACATGGAACTCAACCCGGAGAAATGTGCATTTGGGGTCGGCTCGGGCAAGTTCCTTGGCTTCATGGTATCAAATTGGGGGATCAAAATCAACCCCGATAATATCAAGGCAATCGAAGACATCACAGTTGTGGACAATGTTAAGGCCGTACAAAGATTAACAGGGTGCATAGCCTCCCTAGGCCGATTCATCTTGAGGTCTTCAGATAGAAGTCACAGGTTCTTCTCACTGCTCAAAAAGAAGAACAATTTTGCATGGACCCCGGAATGCCAACAAGCATTGGAAGAATTAAAGCGGTACCTCTCGAGCTCGCCACTGCTTCATACTCCGAAGGCGGACAAGCAACTCTATTAGTACTTAGCAGTCTCGGAAATCGCGGTAAGTGGGGTCCTAGTTCGAGAAGAGCAAGGTACGCAATTTCCTATCTACTATGTTAGTCGTACTTTAGGTGAGGTTGAAACCCGGCACCCACACTTAGAAAAATTAGCGCTTACCCTAATAAGCGCCTCTAGGAAATTAAAACCATATTTTCGGTGTCACCCGATCTTTGTGGTGACTACTTATCCCCTTTGTAATATTTTGCATAAGCCTGAACTTTTGGGCTGATTGGCCAAATCGGCTGTCGAGATCAGTGGGTACGATATCGAGTATCGACCCCGAACAACCATCAAGTCTCAAATCTTAGTGGACTTCGTGGCCGACTTTACGCCATCCCTCATACTCGAGGTCGAAAAGGAACTATTATTAAAGTCGGGTACATCATCGGGGGTGTGGAGCCGCTTCACAGATGGCACTTCGAACGTGAAGGGGTCCGGGCTAGGCATCATTTTGAAGCCGCCCACTGGTAATACAATTAGACAAATTATCAAAACTTTTAAGTTAACTAACAATGAGGCCGGGTATGAGGCCATGATTGCAGATCTCAAGCTAGCTAAAAGTTTGGGAGCAGAGGTCATCGAGGCCAAATGTTACTCCCTTCTTGTGGTAAACCAAGTCAACAGAACCTTCGAGGTTCGAGAAGATCGAATGCAGAGGTACTTGGACAAACTACAGGTAACTCTACATCGGTTTAAAGAATGGACCCTACAGCATGTGCCTCGAGAACAAAACAACGAGGTCAATGCCCTTGCAAATTTGGGGTCATAAGTCGAAGACAACGAGATTAGCTCGGGGACTGTCGTACAACTTTCAAGGTCAGTAATCGAAGAAGGCCACACAGAAATCAACTCTACAAGTCTGACCTGGGATTGGAGGATCAAATATATGGAGTACCTAAAGAATGGTAAGATTCCATCGGATCCTAAGGAATCGAGGACTCTATGTACGAAGGTTACACGATTCACACTGGCCGAAGATAGAACACTATATAGAAGGATGTTCGATGGACCATTGGAAATATGTTTGGGACCAGAACGTCCTACGAGAAATCCACGAGGGCACCTGCGAAAATCATTCCGGTGCCGAATCATTGGTTCACAAAGTCATCAGAGCAGGATACTATTGGGCCGATATAGAAAAGGACACAAAAGTGTTTGTTCGAAAGTGCGACAAATGTCAATGGTATGCGCCAATGATTCACCAACCCCGAGAGCAACTCCACTCAGTCTTATCCCCTTGGCCATTCATGAAATGGGAAATGGATATCGTCGGCCCTCTACCATCGGCCCCAGGTAAAGCTAAATTTATTTTGTTTATGACTGACTATTTCTCTAAGTGGGTTGAATCACAGGCTTTTGAGAAAAATAGAGAGAAAGAAGTCATAGACTTCATCTGGGACCACATTATATGCCGATTCGGGATGCCTGCGATCGTATGCGACAATGGAAAGCAATTCGTCGGAAGCAAAGTGACAAAGTTTCTTGAAGATCACAAAATTAAAAGGATAGCGCCATATCATCCTAGTGGGAACGGACAGGCCGAATCAACAAACAAGACCATCATTCAAAATCTAAAGAAAAGATCGAACGGCACTAAGGGAAAATGGAGAGAAACATTGCCCGAAGTCCTTTGGTCGTATCGAACAACGTCAAAATCTAGTTCGGGAGCAAAACTGTTCTCTTTAGTATATGGCTCCAAAGCTTTGATCCCGGTTGAAGTCGGGGAACCTAGCATCAGGTTTTGATATGCAACGAAAGAGTCAAATCACAAGGCTATGAATACAAGCCTCGAATTGCTAGATGAAAAACGGGAAACCGCCCTCGTTTGAATGGCCGCACAGAAACAACAGATCGAAAGGTACTACAATCGAAGAGCCAATCTTCGACACTTTAAAATCGGGGACTTGGTTCTGAGGAAGGTCACTCTCAATACTCTAGACCCAAACGAAGGAAAACTTGGCCCGAACTGGGAGGGACCGTATCAGTTCCTCGATATCATCGGAAAGGGATCCTACAAACTTGGCACGATGAACGGCGAACAATTACCAAACAATTGGAACATATCACTCCTCAAATGATATTACTGCTAAGTTACGACCTTCTCTATTTTCGTTTATATTTTATACTAACCATTTGTAGGCATTTAATTAAAGACACCAAAGGATTCTTTAACCACAAATTTCTTAGGTCTGAAAGCACGTGTTGTACTCTTTTTCCCTTAGACCGGTTTTTGTCCCAAATGGGTTTTTCCGGTGAGGTTTATAACGAGGAAACCATTGTTCGTGCTAACGTAGAGCAATTCAATAGTATCCGAGGCTCCTTTACAATCAACCTCGAATATTGGGGGGAATCACCCTCGGATAGTTACAAGGAAAATACTTTGTGTCGACAGGGTCTCGATAGGTAAAGGACCAAACGGTCAAATGAACCGTGTCCATGTAGATTACTCGAGCTCTAATGGAAAAACATGTACGCATGTATAATATATTGAAAGAAGTATTTTTCCATACCAGATGTTCCATGCCTTAGAGAAATTTATACTTTACAATTTCATACTTATGATCTATTGTGGAAACTGGCTTAAGGGCCGATCACAACTGAAGTTCCAACAATTTACCCTATACTCGGGGACTGCCGTCCAAAAAATCGACATGATCAATTTACTAAAACCTCGAAATCGTAAAACCTTAAAAAGGCAATCCTCAATTTTATAGGCCACGGCCACCCCACTCGGGGACTGACACTTTGAACGAGTTCGAAGTATAGTAGGGAAACAAGCCTAAGGGGCAAATCCCAAACTAAAGGCTACGAACAAATTAACACTGTTCGAAAACGTCCGAATTCCGTTATAAAACAGGCCTTCAAATATTCTCATAAACCGGTTAAGAAAGGCAACACTCGGCTGAATTACTAAGGGTCTTGAAAATATCAACTCTCGAAAAACCTTAAAGGGTAGCAATTGTTCGAACTCCCGAATAATTTTGTGCTAAGGCATAACAAAGCAAAGGATTTCGATAACA
>AWOL01S0071883.1:7008-58610 GCA_000715115.1 Nicotiana otophora | reverse complement strand
ATTCCCGCTCCAGATGCTACTCCGCCTACAAAGCCGACTAGAGGTTGAGGACATGCGGGTAAAGGTCGTCCTAGAGTAGGAGGCCAAACCTGTTCTTATGCTTTCTCTGGCAGGACTGACATAGTTGCATAAGATGTAGTCATTACAGGTATTGTTCCGATCTGTCATAGAGACACTTCAGTTTTATTTGATTCGGGTTCTACTATTTGTATGTGTCATCCTACTTTGCTTCATATTTGGATATGTCTCATGATTTTCTAGATACTCATATTTTTGTGTTTACACACGTTGGGGATTCTATTGTGGTGGACCGTGTCTATTATTCTCTTTTGGTCACTATTGGGGGCTATGAGATGGGTTGGTCTTTTGTTGCTTAATATGGTGGATTTTGATATAATTTTGGGTATGGATTGGTTATATTCGTACCATGCTATTCTTTATTGTCACACTAAGACCATGCCATTGGCTTTGTCGGAGTTGCCAAGGTTAGAATGAAGAGGTTCTTTGGGGCATATTCCTAGTAGAGTGGATTCCTTTTTAAAGTCTCAATGGATGGTTGAGAAGGGGTGTTTGGCGTACTTGGCCTTTGTTAGAGATGTCAGTGCTGATACCCCCACTGTTGACTCAGTCCCCGTGGTGAGGGAGTTTCTAGATGTGTTCCCTACAGACCTATTGGGTAGGCTATCGATAGGGATATTGATTTTGGTATTGATTTAGCACCGGGCACTCAACCAATTTCTATTCCACCGTATCGCATGGCTCATGCTGAGTTGAATGAATTGAAGGAATAGTTGCAAGAGTTGCTGGATAAAGTGTACATCAGGCCTAGTGTTTCACCTTGGGGTGCACCGGTGTTGTTTGTTAAAAATAAGGATGGGTCTATGAGGATGTGTATTGACTATTGGCAATTGATTGAGGTGGCCATTAAGAACAAGTATCCACTATTGCGCATTGATGATTTGTTCGATCAGCTTAAGGGTGCCAAGGTGTTCTCAAAGATCAGGGCTTCAGACAACCTTAAGACGGGTTTTAGGACTCGTTATGGGTATTATGAGTTTTTGGTGATGTCGTTAGGGTTGACTAATGCCCCAAAAAGTTTCATGCATTTGATGAATAGTATGTTCCAACCTTATTTGTAATCATTTGTCATTGTGTTCATTGATGATATATTGGTGTATTCCCATAGTAGGGAGGAGCATGAGCAGCATTTGAGGAGCGTGCTCCAAACTTTGAGGGAGAAGAATTTATATGCCAAGATCTCTAAGTGTGAGTTCTAGTTAGATTCAATGGCATTCTCAGGACACGTGGTGTCCAATGAGGGGATTAAAGTGGACCTGAAGAAGATTGAGGAAGTTCAGTGTTTACCCAGACTTTATACCGCTACAGAGCCGGAGTGTCCTAGGGTTGGTTGGGTATTATCACTGCTCTGTGACGGTGTTTTCATCCATTACAACCCGATTGACTAAGTTGACTAAGAAGGGTTCTCTATTCAGGTGGTCGGATGAGTGTGGGGAGATCTTCAGAAGCTCAAGTTTGCCTTAAATATATCTCCAGTTCTAGTTTTGCCTTCGAGATCGGGTTCATATACAGTTTATTGTGATACTTCACGTATTGGACTTGGGTGTGTATTGTTGCAGGATAGTAGAGTGATTGGCTGTGCTTTGCGTCAATTGAAGACCCATGAGAAGAACTATCCGGTGCATGATTTGAGGTTAGTATCTATTGTATACGCGCTCAAGATTTGGAGGCATTACTGATATGGCATGACTTATGAGGTGTATACGGATCATCGGAGTCTCCAACATCTGTTTAAACAAAAAGATTTGAATTGAGGCAGTAAAGATGGTTGGAGCTGTCGAAGGATTGTAATATCACCATTCTTTATAATCTAAGGAGGGCCAATGTGGTTGCAGACGCCTTGAGTAAGAAGGCAGAGAGCATGGGGAGTTTAGTATTCATTCCAGATGGGGAGAGGCATTAGCTATGGATGTTCAGGCATTGGCCAACAAATTGGTGAGATTCAATATTTCAGAGCCGAGAAGAGTTCTTACTTGTGTTGTACCTTGGTTGTCCTTTTTTAAGTGATTAAGGCTCGATAGTATGATGTTCCCCACTTTCTTGTCCTTATGAACATAGTGCAACTCCTTGATGCTAAGAGGTGACTATTGGTGATGATGGGTATTGCGGCTTCAGGGTCGAGTTTGTGTTTCAAATGTCGATGGCTTTAGAGAGTTGATTCTTGAGGAGGCTCATGGTTTGAAGTTTTCCATTCATCTAGGTGCTACAAAGATGTATCATGACTTGAAGCAGCATTATTGGCGGTGAAGGATGAAGAAAGACATTGTCGGGTATGTTGCTCGATTTTTGAATTGTCAGCAAGTCAAATATGAGATTTAGAGACCTGCTGGTTTGCTTTAGAAGATTGACATACTGGAGTGGAAGTGGGCCTGTATCATTATGGACTTTATGGTAGGATTGCCACGGACAATGAGGAGATTTGACTCAGTTTAGGTCATTAGGAACAGACTGGCCCAGTTTGTGCATTTCATTCCATTCTTGACTTCCTACACTTTGGAGCAGTTGGCTAAGATCAACATCCAGGAGGTTTTTCATTTGCATGGTGTACCTGTTTCTATCATCTCAGACCGCGACACTCAGATTACTTCACACTTTTGGAGGGCAGTACTACATGAGTTGCGTATGCAGGTTGAGTTGAGTATCGTATTTCACCCTCAGACGGACGGGCATTCCGAGTGGACCATTCATATTTTGGAGGATATGTTGAGGGCTTGTGTCATAGATTTTGTAGGCCAGTGGGATCAGTTTCTCCTATTAGTATAGTTTGCATACGACAACAGCTACCGGTCGAGTATCTAGATGGCTCCGTATGAGGAATTGTATGCAGAAACTTGTTGCTCCCAAATGCACACGCAAGTATACGTGATCGTAAAAGTAATATAGGATTGTAAGTCCAGATATCGTACCCACTGATCTTGTGATTAATTATTTTCTAAATTAAACTATGACAATTAACCTATTCGAGCGATTTTCCAAAGATTATTAACTACAACTAATCTAGAGTCAAAAACTAAGAAATTACAGAAAACAAGTGGGCAATATTAGAGACAAATTCAATGAGAGACGTTATTCTAGAGCTATGGGTTAGCTAACAATCCCGTTGAGTTTTTCACTTAAATTGTCTAATCAATTTATCTGGTTTATTGATTGACAGGGTTAATATTGCTCGTAGCCTTCTCCCGAAGTACTACTCGCCTATTCAAGCTAGCCTAACGCCTATATTCCTATGAAATTAGGATTAACAAGAGCACATTAGAAATTCCTGTATAATAACCAAGTAAGGTGGTATATTCCAATCCTAACCGCAAATTCGTTCCCGATGCTCGAGTTCAAGATCTTACTCTATTCAATCTTATATGCAATCTAAATTTCCTCTCCCGCGTTCAATCCTAGATTCGTAGACAGTATTCAATTAGTGATCAAGCAATCCAATAACTAAGCGCAAGATTGAATAAATAAACCAATATGATACAATAATAAGAACAATTCAAGCTTCAAACTACAATGTTCATATAGCACCCCACAACTCTAGAACTAATAAACTATTAAATTAAAGGAAGAGAAGAAAAACTAGTTAGAAGCCTCCTCCAAGCGTGGTTCGTGTTCCTCCATGTGAATTCTCCTTCCAAGTATGTTCGATCCCCCCAAAATAGGTTTAGAACACCTTTTATACATGTTGGGGTGTGTAGGGTTGAAATTACCAAGTCCCAGCCGAATTAGGACGAAATCCGCCCTTTGGCGTCTCACTTCGCGCCTGGTGCGGAACTGGACAACAAACTTTTTGGTCTTCTATAATTGGCATTTTCGTTGGTGCTTGGCGCCAACCTGGAAACCAAACTCGTACTTCCTCCAAATTCTTCCATTTTTACTTCAATTCGCATGCAAACTTTCCATATCACTTCCAATTGACTTCTACAAATATAAATAACATAAACTTAGCTCAACTCATTGAAATTACACACTAGAACAACAAAAAATAGAGCAAAATGTGAGGCACTTCATATACAAAAATACATGCTTTTGGCCGGACACAAATACCCCACACTTAGACTCTTGCTCATCCTCGAGCAACCTAAATGTTACTACGTAAACCACACAACTCGAAATACCACATCACGGGGGAGAGTATGACCATTAAGCATACTATACATATGACTATGGTTGATAGAAATAATTAATCTAGAGCATATGCAATCGCATACACTTCCCCTTTACTTATACCATTCTTCAAAGGAATTATTCACCACTAAGACAACATGCTCATAACAATCCTAGCCTCAAAAACCGACTCAATATCACAATGCACTCATGGATTGAACACCCAACATCATAGACAAGTCTAATAATGTTACCTATCCATCGTGAAACCATGTGCTCTCACAACAAGAACAATAGAGTAAGTTGAATCCACACATTCGAATCTTAGGATCAAATATAATTTAAGGATTCACATCTATCAAAGAAAATCTCACTCTCACAAAGAAGTCATATGCATGCAAAAGGTACCATAGGCTTGCTCATAATGTAAATCTCTACTAATGTAGGCTCACTCGATCTAAAAATCAATTAGGACTTTATATGGTTGTAATGTGGGCTAAGGGACGGGTAGGATATATTTAGAAATAGTGGTTCACCCTCCTAAGCACTTTAACACACCACATAATTAACCTTAAGCATGTGTTCTTCAATCCACTTCAATTTCACAAACAAGATCACCCTCCAAAATTATTCCCTCTTTCTTTAAGCACTACTTTAATTCATGCCCCACTAGCAAGAACAAGACAACAATTCATTCACCCCTATTTTTTCTTCTCTTTTTCAGATTTTTCATTCTTTTTCTTCTTCTTTTTTCTCAATTTTCGCTAGTGGTATATTATTCTACAAAACAAGTGCACATTTCTTTCCTTCATGGGTTACACCTGAAAGCCACCCCACACTTAGTCTTTGCTTCTCCTAGCGCTCATTGTACAATTAAAGTGACTTAAGAGGTACATGGTCAAACAAATGTCAATTAAGAACAAAAAAGGTATAGGCTCGTATTGTGGGTGCCAAATAAAAGGTCTATAGGCTCAAAAGGATTTAATAGGGATCAATTTTTATTTGTGATAAGCATTAAGCTCAAAAAGATCAAAGAAAGCCTAAAATTATTTTTCAAACCGAGCATCACCTAAAATTTCGCTTCAACTCACATACCGGGCAAGTTCTAGACTCAAACACAATAACATGGACTATACAAAAATCTCACTTCACACATGGCACATGACTCACTAAGGATGGTCTCGTTCCGACTCTCAAACAATGCAAGTATTCATAGAGCCACAAGATATTAAGTATTAAGCACAAAGTGAACAATAGTCAAGTAAAAGAGACATAGGCGTCACAAAACATGCTATCCAATTTCATCAAGGAATCATGAACAATTTCAAAACATAGGGAAGATACTTTGCATGCCAAAGCTTAAATATGGTATTAGTCAAAGGAGCCTAAGTTCATCAATCTTCCACTTTTTATTTCCTAAATTCTAATCTACTCAAAAAAGAAAACTAATACCAGGTTCAAACTACATCCCATGGAAAAGAACCGATGCACAAAGAAAAACCAAGGGGGATTATTATCTAACTAAAACTAACTAGAAATAAAAAAAAATAGTTTTGGATTTTTTTTATTGGACCTTAATACCTCAAGAAAGTTGTTCACAAAATCCATCGTCGGCAAAAGTCCGATTTTTTTTGATTTTTTTCCCTCAGTTTTTGTTTTTTTATTTTTTTTTTTAAATTACAAATATCACTACCCTAAGAAAGAATACTACAATTAAGCTAGGATAGCATAGAAAATCACCCAGACAATCTCCTCATCCCACACTTAAAATTGTGTAGTGTTCTCAATGCACACTGTAAATAACAAGAGGTAAAAGAGACTCCTAGGTAGGCCAAAGGCCGAAGAATTAGCAGCTCACGAGATACTCAGACTTCTCCCAGGTATGATCCTTTGTGCGGGCACCCCACACTTAGTTTCAACCACCTGCTCGCTTTTGCATACTTTCTATTAGCTTTGACCCCGTGCTCCTACTCCTACAAACTACAAAAACAACATTACACATATAACACAATAAAAAATAAACAAAATTAAAAACAAAAAAAATAGAATTGGGTTGCCTCCCAACAAGCGCTTGATTTAACATCGCGGCACGACGCCATCACTTTCACCACTTTTCCTTCCACTTTGAGGATATGAATTGCGTCCCTAATTTTGCATTAATTTTTCTGTCACGTTCCTGGGGCGGTGGTGTAAAAATAAAGGAACCAAGCAATAGATATCGCATCTTGCACTTCTTGGCCTTTAAGTAAGGGATGTCATTTTGTCTCCTTGGCATCAGAAATTTCAGAATATATGCACTTTGTTCCTCATCCATTGACTCCTCCATATACTCGAATGGATCAATTCTCGTGTCACCAACCAAGCACAACGTTGAAAAGTGTTTAGAATGAGGTCCAATACACTCAAACTATAAAAAAGCTTTATTTTTAACATCCTCACGTTTTCACATTTCCTTAACCTTGGCATCATTAGTAATATTTTGGTCAAATAGTTGAAATTCCTCTTTCTGCTCCACAAGCTGGCCAGTATCCACAACAATTAGTTGTAGGGCATCAGACGCCTCAATATTTTTTTATTCTATTTAGCCTGCAAGTCATGGATATTTGAGCCAAATTGGTCTATCTCCTGCCTGAGCTCAGTTCTTCCTTCTATCAGTTGTTCTGTCATATTTTAAAGACCATCACGAAGAAACTCATGAGATTTTATCAGTTAAGCCTGTTCCTCTAGCCAAGATTGGCTCACTATATCTGCTTCTTCAAAATTATCTTTTGGTGGAACTCTCTCTCTTTAGCCACTTTGGCCGCCTCGGCCTTCATTTTCATGATTGCTGCACTAATTAATTGTATAGCCTTTTGATTTTCATCTTGTTGCTCGGCTACTTGCCTCATCATGTCCATAATACGGGCAACACACTCTACATCCTCCACTTCATTGCTCCTATCAAACTCATAAACATTATTAGAAATATCATAATAAGGGTAAAAAGAATTAGGACAACCATCCCAATGGCCAACTTGACAACCACACACATTACAAAAATTTCACTCATAATATTGAGATTCATAATTTTCCCAAAAGTGTGGTCCTCCACAATATGGACAGGGATCACCAAAATAAGAATAACCAATATTCAACCAATTCTCATTCCAAGATGCCATGTAAAAGAAAATATAATACTAACTACACTAAACTAAAATTAAAAACTTGAATAGAAAAAAAGTAAAAGTCTAATCTAGCAAAACAGTCAATTTTAAAGTCCCCGGCAACGGCGCCAAAAAACTTGTTGCTCCCAAACATACACGCAAGTATACGTGGTCGTGCAAGTAATATAGGATTGTAAATCAAGATATCGTACCCACCGGGACTTGTGATTAATTATTTACTAAATTAAACTATGACAATTAACCTATTCAAGCGATTTTCCAAAGTTTATTAACTACAACTAATCTAGAGTCGAAAACTAAGAAATTACAGAAAACAAGTGGGCAATATTAGAGATGAATTCAATGAGATACGATATTAGTCCCCGACAACGGCGCCAAAAAACTTGTTGCTCCCAAACACACACGCAAGTATACATGGTCGTACAAGTAATATAGGATTGTAAGTCCAGATATCGTACCCACCGGGACTTGTGATTAATTATTTACTAAATTAAACTATGACAATTAACCTATTCAAGCGATTTTCCAAAGTTTTTTAACTACAACTAATCTAGAGTCGAAAACTAAGAAATTACAGAAAACAAGTGGGCAATATTAGAGATGAATTCAATGAGAGATGATATTCTAGAGCTATGGGTTAGCTAACAATCCCTTGAGTTTTCCATTTAAATTGACTAATGAATTTATCTGTTTTATTAATTGACATGGTTCATATTGCTCCTAGCCTTCTCCCGATGTACTACTCGCCTATTCAAGCCAACCTAACGCCTATATTCCGATGAAATTAGGATTAATAAGAACGCATTATAAATTCCTGTATAATAACCAAGCAAGGTGATTAGGTATATTCCTTTCCTAACCGCAAATCCGTTCCCGATGCTCGAGTTCAAGATCTTGCTATATTCAATCTTATATGCAATCTAAAATTCCCTCTCCCGAGTTCAATCAGAGATTTGTAGATAGTATTCAATTGGCGATCAAGCAATCAAATAATTAAGCGCAAGATTGAATAAATAAACCAATATGATAAAATAATAAGAACAGTTCAAGTTTCAAACTACAACGTTCATGTAGCACCACATAACTCTAGAACTAATAAACTATGAAATTAAAGGAAGAGAAGAAAAACTAGTTAGAAGCCTCCTCCAAGGGTGGTCCGTGTTCCTCCACGTGAATTCTCCTTACAAGTATGTTTGATCCCCCCCCCAAAAAAAAATAGGTTTAGCACCCTTTTTATACATGTTGGGGCGTGTAGGATTGAAATCACCAAGTCCCATCCGAATTAGGACAAAATCCGCCCTTTGGTGTCGCGCTTTGTGCCTAGCGCAGAACTGGACAACAAACTTTTTGGTCTTCTGTAATTGGTGTTTTGGTTGGTACCTGGCGCCAACCTGGACACCAAACTCGTACTTCCTCCAAATTCTTCTATTTTTACTTAAATTTGCATTCAAACTTTTCAAATCACTTCCAATTGACCCTTACACATATAAATAACAAATATTTAGCTCAACTCATTGAAATACATATTAGAACTACAAACAATAGAGCAAAATTTGAGGTAATTCATATACAAAAATACATGCTTTTGGCCGAACATCAGGTGGCGATGTCGTTCTCCGGTTGATTGGGTTGAGCCTAGCAAGGCTAGGCTATTGGGCACAAATTTGGTTCATGATGCTTTGGAGAAGGTGAAATTTATTCAGGAGCATCTTTATACAATGTAGTCTAGCCAAAAGAGTTATGCGGATAGGAAGGTTCGTGATATGTCATTCATGGTGGGTGAGAAGGTTCTACTCAGAGTTTCGCCCATGAAGGATGTGATGAGATTCGGGAAGAAGGGCAAGTTGAGCCCTCTGTATATTGGTCCTTTCCTGGTGTTGTAGAAAGTTAGTGAGGTTGCTTATAGACTTGATTTTCATCCTATTCTTTCTGGAGTTCATCTGATATTTGATAATTCTATGCTTCGAAAGTATCATCAAGATAATTCCCATGTTTTGGACTTCAGCAGAGTGTAGTTGGACGGAAATCGGGCTTGTGAGGAGGATCCGGTGGCCATTTTGGATAGATAGGTTTCGAAGTTTAGGTCTAAAGATATCGCATCGGTGAAGGTACATTGGAGAGGTCAACCAGTCCAAGAGGCGACTTGGGAGACTGATCATGATATGCGAAGTAGATATCTTTATCTTTTTGGCACTTTCGGTATGACTCTACACTCGTTCGAGGACGAACGTTATTTAAGTGAGGGAGAATGTAATGACTCAGCCAGTTGTTTTGTGTATTTGAGCCACGCTCCTCTATTTGATACTCCTCATATGTGTATTTGTCGTAATGTGACTTGTAGGGGTGGTTGGTTTGGTTTCAGGAAGGTTTTGGAGTGAATTGGAATACTTAGTTCCATGGTTGGAAGCTTATGTTATAAGAGTTGACCAAGATTTTACTTTTGTATAAACGACCTCAAATTGGTGATTTGATGATTCCAATAGGTTTATATGGTGATTTTGGACTTAGGCATATGGCCGGATTTGGATTTGGAGGTTCCTAGGACGATTTGCCTCTTTTTGTAGGGTGTTGGCAATTTGAAGGTTTAGAAATTAAATAAGGTTGACCATGGGTTGACTTTATGGCTATCGAGGTCGGATTATAGTTCCTAGGACTTGAAATAGGTCCATTTTGTCATTTTGAACTTGTGTGCAAGGTTTGGTCTCGTTTTGAGTTGGTTCGGTAGGAATCAGACCTTGGTTGCGAATATTGAGGTTCTTCAGTTTTAAGGCTTGCTTGATGCATTTTGGTATTTGATTCATGGTTTTGTATGTCATTTTAATATTTCAAGCTTGCGAGAAAGTTCGTATGTATTTATGTACTTATGTGGACATTTGATGTGGGGCCCGAGGGTTCGAATGAGTTGGGACATCTTAGAAAGCTTCAAATTTTTGCTGGTGTTGTAGACATCGCAATTGCAAGGGTCTGCATGAATTTGCGAAGGAATGTAATTGTTGACTCCTTATCGCATTTGCGACTGTGGGCTGCCTAGGGGGACCTCGCATTTGCGAGGGGTTTCGTCCCATTTGCAACATTGGCTGGCAGCAGGGAACTTTGCAATTGCAAAGTTAGGGGTCGCATTTGTGACATTTTCTGGTCGCATTTGTGGAGGTCGCACTTGTGAGCATCTGGTCATAAATGCGACATTTGCAACTGGTTATTAGTTCGTATTTTGTGACTTAGACCCGTTTTATCATATTTTGCATCCTAGACTTGGTGAGGGGCCATTGTTTGAATAGGATTTTCACATAAGGCTATTGGGTATGTGATTTTCACTTGATTTTGATATTATATCTTTATTTCTCATGGAGTTTTACACCTAACTCATGAAATTTGGAAGGGAACTTTTGGGGGGTTTTGACTATGTTTTGAAAAATAAAAATTGGGGATTTGAGAGTCGATCTGGACTTGGTTTTGGAATCTAATTATAGCCGAGATCTACCCTACACTCGTGTTTTGATTGTGTGGACCCGGGATTGATTTTTGTTGACTTTTCGAATATTGGATAAATATTGGGACTTTATTTTTTGAAATAGATTCCTTTAGCATTGTTTGTTGTTATTGAGTCATTTTTTGCTAGATTTGAGCTAGTCATAGGTCATTTTTAAAGAAAAGGCATTTTTGGAGTATTGATTTGGCTTGTTTGAGGTAAGTATCTTACCTAACCTTATGTGGAGGAAATATCCCTTAGGATTTGGCCTTATTTGCCTATTTTTGTGTAAGGCCCCGTAAAAGTTTACCTAAAACCCGGGATTTCGTGGTGCCGAGGTAGACTTGTATGTTAATAATTGTAGAGATTCTTCGCTTTTGGGTTGAACAGTGCGTTGGGGAGTTGAAGAAAACTTTTGGCAGAATAAAGCATTTCTGTAGACCACTATGCGGTTGCAGAATCACTCTGCGAGCCGCAGAATGGTCACAGAGTGAAGTAGAAAACTGGGCAAATTTTGGGCGGCTGCAGAATCACTCTGCGAGCCGCAGAATGGTCACAGAGTGAAGCAGAAAACTGGGATAATTTTGGATGACATTTTGTGGTCAATTATGCGACCGCAAAATAGTTTCTTGGGCCGCATGCCAATCACAAAACCAGCATGGAAATTTTTCGGAGGAAAGTTTTGCGACGCATTATGCGACCGCAAAATAGGTTTGTAGTGCATTATGCGACCACAGAACAGGTCTGCGTGCCGCAGAACGGCCGCAGACACAACCCGAAGGTCCCAGTGTTGGAGCTCCAATTGTGCGGTCGATTTGCAGACCGTAGAAGTGTTATGCGGACCGCAGATCTACGTCGGGGCTTCATTTTTCTAATTTTATAACCCGAACCCCCATTTCATTTATCTAGCCTAAGGGTTCATTTTTGGGCGATTACGTGATGTTTTAGAGAGAGGAGAGAGATATTCTAGAGAGAGGAAAGGGAGGGATAAGGATTTCACTACTCAACTTGAGTCAAGCGTTGAAATCTCATCAAGAGGAACTTGTTAGGGCTTTTAAAAGGTAAGAATTTCTTCCCCACTTCTTTAATTTTGGATTTTGGGTAATAGGGAGTGTGATTCTTGTATGAGAGAGTATTATTATATATGCATGTACCAACGAGATGTATGGGAAGGTTGTTGAGCTCAACTGGGTAATGATTGGGTTGTGGGATGAAGGAATCCACCGTAGAAGAACCTTGAAATCATGATGCACACCAAGTGTTTGCTAAAATGCTTAAAAGAGGTGAACCCACAAATATCTTTCTAATTATGGTTCAATTTTGTTATGTTTCTAAATAGATTGAGGTTGCTAGGGTTTTTGGAATATTGTAGTAATTTAAGGAAGCTCAAAGCAAGGTATGTTGGCTAAACTCTTCTCTTAGAATTGAACCCCACATTACCCTTGTAAGTTCGGAGTTGATCATCATAAATCGATTATTCCGAATAAGCTTTGTGGCAAAGATATATTTCAATACGTGTTTCAAATGATCTTATTATGTTGTGCTACTAATTGAGGATGTGTTCAAAGTATGCATTGTGTGTCTTCATGTTATAACTCCAAGTCGTGTTTCAAATGAAAGTTATTATGCCAAATTGTGTAAGGATTGTGATTAGGATTACACCTCCACCCGCATATATATTGGTGTGAGGCGGCAGGGTCGTTTTGTGTAGGATCTTGGTATTGTTGTTACACCACCACCCGCACACATTGGGATGATGCGGCGGGCCCACTTTATTTANGGGGGGGGGGGGGGACGCTTTGTGAAGTATTATGATTGCACCTCTACCCGCATACCTTGGGGTGAGGCGGCAAGGCTGCTCTATGTAAAGATAGTTGTAGAAGATCCCTGACATGAAATTTATAATGTTATTGGAAGTTCTTAATAACATCTGTTTTGACTTATATGGCTATCTAAGCCCTACTATTGTTACCATGATTCATCATGTTCATGTTGTAATTCCAAGTCCTTGAATAAATGTTTTGGTTTTCATACTAGTACTATTCGACATGTACTAACGTCCCTTTTGTCGGGGGCACTGCATCTTTAATGGATGTAGGTGGTTCCATAGCGGGAGGCATTGACCAGTGATAGCGGTACACTTTTTTCCAACTGACTTGGTGAGCCCCACTTCATTCCGGGGTTATGCATCTTTTGTTCCGTGTATATTATGTTTTGAGGTATAGCCGGAGCCTTGTTGCCGGTACTATCATTGTACTCTTTTATATCTATTAAAGGCTCCGTAGACATAGTGTGGGTTGTGTATTAGTGTGGGAAAGTTAAATTAAAGATGTCGTAATTGTATCTCATGCTTCCACTGTAAAACTATGGTTGTGAAATGTATTGTTTTAGAGACTTATAAATGAAGTAACTAATGGTGATGGAACTAGTGTTGTTCATGAACCCTCGTGGTATTAATTATTGAACATTATATTCTTTTTGTTTATGGGTGAGTTGGGTAGAAGAAAATCATGTAGGCTTGCTTGGCCGGGTTATCTCGGTTGAGCGCCAGTTGCGCTCCCCGAGGTCGGGGAGTGACATTTTATTATGCAAAAAGCGACGTGTAAGCGAGGTGATGAGCGTGTACGTGGATTCTATGTGTGGTTTATGCTCATATTAGACCTTAGGCTATTAATATGCCTTAATTTGATGATATGCTTTATATGAAACATGTTTAATCACTTCGTGACTACATGAACTTGATTGTTACAATTGATTTAATCATAGTCATGCATTATATGTTGAACACCCATCCTCATTTTATTATTATCATGTCCATGTGCATCTTGTTGATAAATTACGTGCTATATCTTTGTTGGAAATTTAGCATATTGCTTGTGATAATTATGGAACATGTAGACATATTGGGAGGATTGATTGGATGTTGGCACGAGGTCTTTGTTGTGCAATTATGATTATTGTTATGCGCATTATGCAAAATATGGGTGGCGTTTTCTTGAATTTGCCCATGTGGTGAAATAAAGGTGGTGATATGTGCATGTGGTGAAATAAGGGTGGTATTTCTTGATATTTACATGTGGCGATATAAGTACGGCAATATTGATGATGTTATGTGACAGATTGAGGGTGCTTCTCTTGATAATGTCATGTAATGAAATAGGGATGATATTTTCGATCATATATATGTTTCCTTGAACTCTGTTTTTTTTAATGAGTTATCATTTTTATTTGACATGCTACCATATGCCTCTGTTTCTACTTGATGTTTTTTTGTCAAACAAGGATACTCCTACGTTGAGTTGTTATCACATGTCCTAACGAGGTTGTTGATATTATTTTCTATTGCATATTTTGTTACCAGTTATTGATATATTGCACAGGTTCTTTGACTAGTGAGTAACATATCACTTGAACGTCATAACTGCTTCTATGAGGTTAGTCTTGATACTTACTAGGTACCGATTATGGTATACCCGTACTATAATTTTGCATATTATTTGTAGATTAGGTGTTGGAGGCAGCGGACTATAACGATTCGATCGGTCATTTTGAGCATTTACATTTCATTCGATGGTTTGAGGTCATGAGTAACTTCATATGATATATTATGACTTGTGTGTATTGTCTGTTTTGGTTTTCGAGTGATTTAGGATTGATTTGGAAGAATGATTCTCAATTTGGAAGCATTAAGTTAAAAGGGTTGACCGAGTTTGACATTTATGAATTTGACCTCGGATTGGAGTTTTTATGGTTCCGTTAGGTCTAGATGGTGATTTTGGATTTGGATGTATGCCTGCATTTGCATTTAGATGTTTCTAGAAGGTATTGGCACTATTTGGCGAAAGTTGGCAATTTGAAGGTTTGGAAAATTCATAGGTATGACCGGGAGTTGACTTCGGAGTTATCGTGCTGTGATTGTTATTCCTGAAGTTGGAATATGTTCGTTGTGTCCTTTGAAACTTGTGTGAAAATTTGAGGTGATTCAGAGTTGTTTAGAGGTGTTAGGCGTAAGTTTGGAATTTGGAAATTTGAAATGGTTCATTAAGCTTGAATTGAGGTGTGATTCGTGATTTTGATGTTATGTTGTGGGAATTTAGGCCTCGGATAGGTCCGTGTTATATTTTGGGACTTGTTGGTGTAATTTGACGGGGTCCCGAAGCGCTTGGGTGTGTTTTGGATTATTGGTTGAGAGACTAGTTAAGTTAAACAATTGGGGTTTGACCATGGTCAAAATCGGGTCAAGACCTTTTTTCAGTGTTTTGAGTGCGCGAGTAGGTCTGTAGCATGTTTTGTAATTGAATTTCATATATGGTTTGTGTCTGGGAGGCTTCGGATGAGTTTCTGGGTGGTTTCAGATTATTTCGGTGAAGTTTGGGATTGCAGGTGCTGGTACTTCGCAATTGCAAACTTTTTGTTGCAATTGCGAACTACAGCATTTGCGAACTTCTGGTCGCAAATGCGAACCTTGGTGGCAATTGCGAACATGTTGTCGCAATGGCAAGATTGCAATTGCGAACCTGTGGTCGCAATTGCGAATTTTTGGTCGCAAATGTGACATCTACAGTTGGGTTAAAAGCTGGAATTTCAGAATTTTAGTTCATTCTTTCATATTTTGAACCCTAGAATTGGTAGGAGGCAATTCGGAGAGGAAATTTTCATCTACAATCATTTGGTAAGTGGTTTTAATCAATTTTCAACTATATTTCATAATTATATATTAGATTTAACATCAAAATTTATGAGAATCAAAGTGGAAATTTGGGGATTTTTGTCAAAGTTTTGAAAATTGAAAATTTGGATTTTGAGAGTCGATTTGGACTTAGATTTGAAAATAAAATACATATATGGACTCGTGGGGGTTATGGGTAGTCGGAATCTACCCTTGGGCCCGGGTTTTGATCGAGCAAGCCTGTCACGACCCCAAATCACAAATGCCATGATGGTGCCTATCATGGTACTAGGTAAGCCGACAACTCACACATACCAAAGTCTTGAATTCAACATATACTGAAATACGTTTAAGTAAGTAAAAATCTCATAAAACTGAATGAAAACGCCATGACTCATTATAGGATTTCCCCAAAATTCGGGTGTCACGAAGTACATGAGCATCTATACAATAACACGGTCTGACATATAAAACACTGTCTAGGAAAATAGAACAGTATAAACAAAACTAAAAGATAAGGAGGAGAGTCAAGGTCTGCGGACGCCTAGGCAGCTACCTCGATAATCTCTGACTGGTGAAACTAAATAAATCAGCAACCACCATGTCCGAAAATACCTGGATCTACAAGCAAAGTGTAGAGTGTAGCGTGAGTACAACCAACTCAATAAGTAACAAGTCTAACCTTTGGGTTGAAAGAAATGACGAGCTCAAACAATACATTTCAAATACAGAATTTAACAATACGGAAATTTGACATTAATATCTTAGAGAAACTCAATATCTGCAGGTACCAGTGCGGGAATGTAGACATACTTCCAGGTTTAACAGTTAAGCTCAATACAGATAAAATATGACAAGTCTGAAGGATATGAGGAATATGACATCTCTATATCTACATGCCAATATGCATATCGTATGTGATTCAACACAATGAGAGCCTCGCATGCTCACACTCTCAGAGTACTCAACCTGACTGTCTCAATTCTCACTCATCACACTCAATCACTCAGCATTGTACGGTACCCGCTGCGGTGTGCAGCTCGATCCCATCATGAATCAATAAAAATTATGCTCATTGTGGGTGTGCAGACTCTGGAGGGGAGGATCTTGCCCAAAGGCTAATAAACCTGTTGCGGCGCACAACCCGATCCCATCGTGAATCAATAATACATATTGCGGTGTGCAGCTCGATCCTATCATGAGTCAATAGTACCCACTGAGGCGTGCAGCCCGATCCCATCAATATCACTCACAAACAGGCCCTCGGCCTCACAACACTCATTCTGAACAGCCCAAATCAATGATACATGATGTGGCAATGTATGATAACAGAGATTGAGATATGATATGCAATGATAAATATGACTGAGTACATAACTGCAATTAAGCAAATAACTCAATAGCAAGGAACGACTACTGTGGGTCCCAGTGGCACCAGTACATAGCCTAAACATGCTTTCTAACATAAATCACAGCTCAAGTGCTTTAACACATAGAGTACATTAATAATATTCAGATAAAATAACTACATAGTTCCACCGAATGGACTGAACCACAATTAATACGGTGCACGCCCACACGCCCGTCACCTAGCATGCGCGTCACCTCAACACCAATCACATAGCACGTAATTTCAGGGATTCATACCCTCAGAACCAAGTTTAGAAATGTTACTTACCTCAAACCATGTAAATCTCTACTCCAACAAGCCATTGCCTCACGAATCGGCCTCCGAACAGCTCGAATCTAGCCACAAGCAATTCGATACAATCAACTCAAGCTATAGGAATCAATTACATATGAAAATGCTAAGTTCTTAATCAAAAGTCAAAAATTCAACTCAAAAAGTCAACCTCGGGACCACGTCTTGGAATCCAACAATAGTTACAAAATCCGAACACCCATTAACCCACGAGTTCAACCATACCAAAATTACTCAAATACGACCCCAAAATGCTGCTCAAATCCCCAAAATTCGGCCTAAGAAGTTTTCTCCATTTTCCCCAAAAGTCTCAACCCAAATCACTAATTAAATGATGAAATCAATGATATATTCATGTAATTTAATCAAAACCGAGTTATAATCACTTACCCCAATCACTACCATGAAAATCTCTCCAAGAATCTCCTCAATATGAGCTTTCAAAACCAAATTGAGAAATAAACTAAAACCCTCATTTTTTAGACTTTAAATTCTGCCCAGATATCCCTTCTTCGCGATCGCGGGAAAAGCTTCGCGATCGTGAAGCACAAACTCAGCTGCCTAGAACTTAACTCTACGTAAACGCATAAACACCCACACGAACACCATGTATAGACTTCCCAGACCTATGCGATCGCGGACAGCCCCACGCGATCGCATAGAACAACGCGTGAAATACCCAGCTCCTTCTTTTCCTCTACGCGAATGCGACTTAACCCACGCGTTCACGATGTACTGATGTCCAAAGCGTCGCGATCGCGGACCTTCCCACCCGATCGCGTATAAGGAAACTAGACCTGCAACGTCAGCAATCTTCCAAGTCCAAATTCCAATCCGTTAACCATCCGAAATCCACCAGAGGCCCCTAGGACCTCAACCAAACATACCAACAAATCCTAAAACATCATACTAACTTAGTCGAAGCCTCAAATTACATCAAACAACATCAAAAACATGAATCGCAACCCAATTCAAGCCTAATGAACTTCTAACTTCAATATTCAATGTGAAACCTATCAAATCAACTCTGATTGACCTCAAATTATGCACACAAGTTATAAATGACACAACGGACCTATTCCAACTTTTGGAACCAAAATCTGATCCCAGTAACGACAAAGTCAACTCTCGGTCAAACTTCTCAACTCTCTAAACTTCCATTTTTCCAACTTTCGCCAATTCTAGCCAAAATCAATTGCTGACCTCCAAATCACTATCCAGACACACTTTTAAGTTCAAAATCACCCTACGGGGCGATCATAACCATCAAAACTCCATTCCGAAGTCATTTACACACAAGTCAACATCCGGTCAACCCTTTTCAACTTAAGCCTCCAACCTTGGGACTAAGTGTCCCAACACATTCCGAAACATCCCCGGATCCAAGCCAACTACCCCGACAAGTGACATAACAACAATTGAGCATAGAATAAGTAGTAAATGGGGGAACAGGGCTACAACACTCAAAGCAACCAACCGGGTCGTTACATACTCCCCATCTTAAACAAACGTTCATCCTCGAACGGGTTTAGAAACATACCTGGAGTCTCAAATAGGTGTGGATGTCTTCTCTGCATCTCCTGTTCGATCTCCCAAGTATCCTCCTCGACTGATTGACCTCTTCACTGCACCTTCATCAAAGTTATGTTCTTTGATCTCAACTTTCGAGCATGCCGGTCCAAAATGGCCACCGGCTGCACATCATTAGTCAAATCTCCATGCAACTGAACCGTGTTGAAGTCCAAAACATGAGATGGATCGCCGACGTACTTTCGGAGCATGGAACCATGAAATACCGGATGAACACTCGACAGACTAGGTGGAAAGGCAAGCTTGTAAGCTACCTCCCCAATTCTATTAAGCACCTCAAACGAACCAATGTACCGAGGGATCAACTTGCCCTTCTTCCCGAACCTCATAACACCCTTCATGGGCGAAACTCTGAGCAGTACCTTCTCCCCAACCATGTAAGCAACATCATGAACCTTCCGATCGGCGTAGCTCTTCTGTCTAGACTGCGCTGTGCAAAGCCGATCCTGAATCAACTTAACCTTGTCCAAAGCATCCTGAACCAAGTCAGTACCTTCCGGAGACCGACACTGTCTCTCATACAAAGCATCATATAGAGCCATCTGAATGCTCGATTGGTAGATGTTGTTGTAAGCAAACTCTGCAAGCGGCAAAAACTGGTCCCAAGAACCCCCAAATTCTATGACACAAGCGCGTAGAATATCCTCCAATATCCGAATAGTGCGCTAGGACAACCCAGCCGTCTGAGGGTGGAATGATGTACTCAACTTAACCTGTGTGCCCAGCTATCGCCGCACTGCTCTCAAAAACCTGCGATGTAAATTGTGTGCCCTGATCTGAGATGATGGACACCGGCACACCATGAAGGCGAACAATCTCGCTGATGTAGATCTCAGCCAACCGCTTTGAAGAATAAGTAATCTCAACTGGAATGAAATGAGCGGACTTGGTCAACCGGTCCACACTCACCCAAATAGCATCAAACTTCCTCGAAGTCCGTGGGAGCCTAACTACAAAATCCATGGTGATACGCTCCCATTTCCCCTCCGGAATCTTAAGCCTCTGAAGCAATCGACCCGGTCTCTGATGCTCATACTTCACCTGCTGACAATTTAGGCACCAAACTACAAACCCCACTATGTCTTTCTTCATTCTCCCCCATTAATAATGCTACCTCAAGTCCTGATACATCTTTGCGACACCCGGGTGAATGGAATACCGTGAATTGTGGGCCTCCTCAAGAATCAACTCACGTAGCCCATTGACATTGGGTACAAAAATCTGACCCTACATCCTCAACACCCCCATTTTCCCCAATAGTAACATCTTTGGCATCACCGTGCTGAACGATGTCCTTAAGGACAAGCAAATAGGGATCATCATACTGACGCTCTTTGATACGATCATATGAGGAAGATCGAGAAACCACACAAGCTAGAACCTGACTGGGCTCCGAAATATCTAATCTCATGAACTGGCTGGCCAAGGCCTGAACATAAGTTGCGAGCGGTCTTTTACCACAGGAATAAATATAAGGCTACCCATACTCAACGCCTTTCTACTCAAGGCATCAGCCACCACGTTGGCCTTCCCGGGATGATACAGAATGGTAATATCATAGTCCTTTAGCAGCTCTAACCCTCTCCGTTGTCTCAAACCTTTTGTTTGAACAAATGCTGGAGACTCTGATAATCCGTAAATACTTCACAAGACACATCGTAGAGATAGTGCCTCCAAATCTTTAATGCATGAATGATGGCTGCCAACTCCAAATCATGAACCATGTAGTTCTTCTTGGGGCTTCAACTAGCACGAAGCATAAGCAATCACTCTACCCTCTTGCATCAAGACACACCCAATACCAAACCGAGAAGCATCACAATACATTGTATAAGAGCCTGACATTGAAGGCAAAACTAGAACTGGAGTTATGGTCAAGGTAATCTTGAGCTTCTCAAAGCTCTCCTCACACTAATCCGAAAACCTGAATGGAGCACCTTCCTGGGTCAACCTGGTCAACGGAGCTGCAATGGATGAGAAACCCTCTACAAAGCGACGATAATATCCGGCCAAGTCGAGAAAACTCTGAATCTCAGTAGTTGAGGATGGTCTAGGCCAACTCTAAACCGCCTCTATCTTCTTTGGATCCACCTTAATCCCCTTACTGGACACCATGTGCCCTACGAATGCCACCGAACTAAGTCAAAACTCACACTTGGAGAACTTGGCATAAAGCTTCTCCTCCCTCAACCGCTGTAGTACAATCCTCAAATGTTGCGCATGTTCCTCCTAGATATATGAGTACACTAGGATATCATCAATGAATACTATGACAAACAAATCAAGATATGGCTGAAATACACTATTCATCAGATGCATAAACGCTATTGGGGCGTTGGTCAGCCCAAAAGACATCATCACAAGGAACTCATACTGACCATAGCGGGTCCTGAATGCCGTCTTTAGAATATCCGAGTCCTGAATCTTCAATTAGTCATACCCAGACCTCAAATCAATCTTAGAGAACACCCTCACTCCCTAAAGCTGGTCAAATAGATCACCAATGCGAGTCAAAGGATACTTGTTCTTAATTGTAACTTTGTTCAACTGCCTATAATCGATGCACATCCGCATAGTACCATCTTTCTTCTTCACAAACAAAATTGGTGTACCCTAAGACGACACACTAGGCCTAATAAACCCCTTATCAAGAAGTTCCTGAAGCTGCTCTTTTAATTTCTTCAACTCTGCTGATGCCATATGATACGGAGGAAAGAAATGGGCTGAGTGCCCGGTACCAAGTCAATACCAAAATCAATATCCTTGTCGGGTGGCATGCCCGGAAGGTCTATAGGAAACATATCCGGAAAGTCTCACACTACCGAAACAGAATCAATAGTAGGGGTATCAACACCAATATCCCTCACAAAGGCCAAATATGACAGACACCCCTTTCCAACCATCCGTTGGGCCTTCAAATATGAAATCACTCTTCTAGGAACATAATCTAGAGAACCTCTCCACTCGATCCTTGGCAACCCCTGCATCGCCAACGTCACAGTCTTAGCGTGACAATCTAGAATAGCATGACATGGAGACAACCATTCCATACCCAAAATCATGTCAAAATCGACCATACTAAGCAATAAGAGATCAATTCTAGTCTCCAATCCCCAATAGTCACAACACACGACCGATATACACGGTACACAATAATAGCATCGCCTATCAGTGTAGATACAAGAACATGTGAAACTAAGGACTCACAGGGCATATCCAAATAACGAGCACAATACGATGATACATACGAATAAGTGGAACCAGGGTAAAATAATATAGAAGCATCCTTGTGACATACTGAGACAATATATGTGATCACTGTGTCTGAAGCAACGACCTCTAGTTTGGCAGGAATAGCATAGAATCGAGCCTGACCACCACCTGATCGGTCTCCCCCTCTAGGGAGACCTCTAGCTGCCTGAGACCCACCCCGAGTTGGCTGAGTTGGTGGTGAAGTGACTAGTGCGGAAGTCACAGCCTGACTCCTCTACTGAACTAGACCTCCCGAAAAGCAGGGACAATGCCTCTTCATATGACCAAACTCTCCACACTCAAAACAACCTTGCTTTAACAATGGCGGCAAGTACTGAAGCAGACCCCAAGAACCAGAATAACTACTAGAGGAACTTGGTGCAGATCAACCCTAAACTGAAGGAGCACGGGATGAACTCTGAGCTGGGAGTGCACCGAGAGATGACTTCCCCAGACGGGCACTGTATGAACCCTTGCTAGATGATGTGCTATGATGAACTGGACGAGCCATCTGAGCGGGCCTATAAGGACGACCCCTATTATGGTGGGACTGACCCCCAGAAGAAACAATGCTAAAACCACCCGAACCATAAGGCCTCTTGCCCTCCCTCTTTTCACGCTCCTGACTATGGACCAACTCTAGCCACAGAGCAATATCAACCACCTCATCAAACCTAGTTCTCCCGAGTCATAACAAAATGCAACTGATAATTGAGGCCATCAATGTACCTCCTAATATTCTCCCTCTCAGTGGGAGCCTACAAAATTGCATGACGGGCCAACTCAGAAAATCTCATCTCATACTGGGTCATAGACATGCCATCCTGGCATAGCTGCTCAAACTGCCTACGCAACTCCTCCCTGTAGGTCGGTGGCACAAACTTCTCCAAAAATAAAACGAAGAACCCGTGCCATAAAAGTGGTGCAACACTGACTGGCCTGCTCCTCTCATAGGCCTCCCACTATCTGAATGCACCCCCCGATGGCTGAAAAGTAGTAAAGGAGACTCCACTGGTTTTCAGAATACCCGTCGTGCGAAGAATCTGCTGGCACCTATCCAAGAAGTCCTGAGGATCCTCTGACTCAGCCCCACTGAATGATGGAGGCTTGAGCCTCCCAAATCTCTCTAGTCTTTTCTGCTCTTCATCACTTATAACGGGACCCACCTGGGCCTGAGCAACTGCAACCGGCTGGGCTGGTAGTACCCCTAGTGCCTGAAATCCCTACACAACCTACTCTGGAGTATGGGCGACCGGAGTCTGAGTACCTCCCTCAGCCTGAGAAGTGGCTGGTGCAGTTTGAATTGAAACCGTCTGAGCAAGGCTAGTGCAAACAGTCAATATTTTGGCCAAAGCCTCCTGAAGGTCTGGAATCACAATAGGCATAGTTAGTGCTTGAGCTGGTCCCACCGGCTCAACCACATCTGGAATCTGCTCCTGAGTTGGGTCAATTAGTGGGTCTACAAGTGTTGCCTTAGGTGTTGTACGAGCTACACCTCGGCCTCTACTTCGGCCCTGGCCTCTCGTGGCCCTAGCTGGTGGTATTGGTGGTCGTTCGCTCGATTCGGCAGCACATGTCCTCACCATTTGTGAGAGAATAGAATAACATAAGTTTGATTTCCGGATTCAAAAAGTTCACATGACAAGAATACAAGAATGTAAAGTTTGCCTAAAGGTTTGACAGCCTCTCAAAGATAAGTACAGATGTCTCTGTACCGATCCGCAAGATTGTACTAAACCTACTCATGACTCGTGAGACCTATGTAACCTAGGCTTTGATACTAACTTGTCACGACCCCAAATCACAAGTGTCGTGATGGCGCCTATCATGGTACTAGGCAAGCTGATAACTCACACATACCAACATCTTAAATTCAAAATATACTGAAATAGGTTTAAGTAAGGAAGAGAGTCAAGGTCTGCGGATGCCTAGGCAGCTACCTTGATAATCTCTGACTGGTGAAACTCCCGAAATCAGCAACCATAGTGTCCGAAAATACCTGGATCTGCATATGAAGTGCAGAGTGTAGTGTGAGTACAACCAACTCAATAAGTAACAAGTCTAACCTTTGGGTTGAAAGTAGTGATGAGCTTGAAAAATACAATTCAAATACAAAATTTAACAATATAGAAATTTTATAGACAATATGACAATAATATCTTAGAGAAACTCAATATCTGCAGGTACCGGTACAGGAATGTAGAAATGCTTCCAAGTTTAACAGTTAAGCTCAATATAGATAAAATATGCCAAGTCTGAATGATATGAGGAATATGACATCTCTATATCTACATGCCAATATGCATATCGTATGTGGTGCAACATAATGAAAGCCTCGCGTACTCACACTCTCAGAGTACTCAACCTGACTGTCTTAATTCTCACTCATCACACTCAATCACTCAGCACTATACAGTACCCACTGCGGAGTGCAGCCCGATCCCATCATGAATCAATAGAAACTATACTCACTGTGGGTATGCAGACTCCAGAGGGGCAGATCCTTCCCAAGCGCTAATAAAGCCTATTGCGGCACGCATCCCAATCCCATCGTGAATCAATAATACTTGTTGCGGCGTGCAACTCAATCCCATCATGAGTTAATAGTACCCGTTGCAGCGTACATCCCGATCCCATCAATATCACTCACAAACATTCCCTCGGCCTCACTCAGTCAGCAATCTATCCAGTCTCTCGGGCTCACAACACTCATACCAAGCATCTCAAATCAATGATACATGATGTGTCAATGTATGATAATAGAGGCTGAGATATGATATACAATGATGAATGTGACTGAGTACATAAATGCAATTAAGCAAATAACTCAACAGCAAGGAACGATCGATGTGGGTCCCAATGGCACCAGTACATAGCCTAAGAATCCTTTCTAACATAAATCACAGCTCAAGTGATCTAACACATTGAGAACAGTAACAATATTCAGATAATATAACTACACGGTTCAACGGAATGGACTGAACCACAAATACTATGGTGCACGCACACACGCCCGTCGCCTAGCACGCACGTCACCTCAACACCAATCACATAGCACGTAATTTCAGGAATTCATACCCTCAAAACCAAGTTTAGAAGTGTTACTTACCTCAAACCATGCAAATCTCTACTCCAATAAGCCCTTGCCTCACGAATCAGCCTCCGAACGCCTCAAATCTGCTACAAACAATTCGATACAATCAACTCAAGCTATAGGAATCAGTTCCATATGAAAATGCTAAGTTCTTAATCAAAAGTCAAAAAGTCAACTCAAAAAGTCAACCCAAGGTCCACGCTCGGAATCCGAAAAAAGTTACAAAATTCGAATACCCATTCAACCACGATTCCAACCATACCAAAATTACTGAAATATGACACCAAAATGCCGCTCAAATCTCCAAAATTCGGCCTAAGAAGTTTTCTCCATTTTCCCCAAATATTTCAACCCAAATCACTAATTAAATGATGAAATCAATAATATTCATGTAATTTAACCAAAACCGAGTTAGAATCACTTACTCCAATCCCTCTTTTGAAAATCTCTCCAAGAATTGCCTCAATCCGAGCTCCCAAAACCAAATTGTGAAATAAATTCCAACCCTCATATTTTAGACTTTAAATTCTACCCAGATATATCTTCTTCGTGATCGCGGGAAAAGCTTCGCGATCGCGAAGCACAAACTCATCTTCCCAGAACTTAACTCTACGTGAATACATAAACACCCACACGAATGTCATGCATAGACTTCCCAGACCTACGCGATCGCGGACAGTCCCACGCGTGAAATCCTCAGCTCATTCATTTCCTCTGTGCGAACGCGATTTAACCCACGTGTTCGCGATGCACTGATGGCCAAAGCTTCACAATCACGAACCTTCCCAAGCGACCGCATAGCACAAAATCCCATCTTCCCTAAATAAGCCTACGCGATCGCGGACCTTCCCATGCAATCGCGTATAAGGAAACCAGACCTGCAACATCAGCAATCTTCCAAGTCCAAATTCCAATTCGTTAACCATCTGAAATCCACCAGAGACCCCTGGGACCTCAAACAAACATACCAACTTAGTCGAGACCTCAAATCACATCAAAAAACATCAAAAACATGAATTGCACCCCAATTCAAGCATAATGAACTTATGAACTTATGAACTTCTAACTTCTACATTCGATGCGAAACCTATCAAATCAACTCCGATTGACCTCAAATTTTGCACAAAAGTCATAAATGAAACAACGGACCTATTCCAACTTTCAAAACCAAAATCCAAGTCCGATAAGAACAAAGTCAGCTCTCGGTCAAACTTCTCAACTCTTAAAACTTCCATTTTTTCAACTTTCACTAATTCAAGCCAAAATCAACTACGGACCTCCAAATCACTATCCAGACACACCCCTAAGTCCAAAATCACCCTACAGAGCTATAGGAACTATCAAAACTCTATTCTAGAGTCATTTACACACAAGTCAGCATTCGGTCATCCCTTTTCAACTTAAGCTTCTAACCTTGGGACTAAGTATCCCAACTCATTCTAAAATATCCCCGAACCCAAACCAACTATTTGAATTACGTGGAAGATGTGTATGCGTGGTGATGAGTGTGTACATGGTCTTATATGTGGAAATTTGACTGGTTTAAACTCTTAGGCTTCTTTCATGCATCTAATTGAAGTTGCCCTATCATGTTATATCCTCCATAGTTAGATTTACTCTTAAATGTTTTATTTGAAGTTGTTAGTACATGTTCTATCTTTTATTGTCAAATATACTCTTATATGATTTAATTAAAGTTGTTTCCTCTTTTATTGACATATTATTTCTTTAATTGTTGGTTTATTCTTATTTGAAGTCATTGTTACATGTTATCTCTCTCATTGTTGAGTTATTATTATTTGAAGTCATTATTACTTGTTTCTCTTTGGAAATACCTGGAGGTGAAGGGTGTGTCAGTAGCCTACATTAGGGTGATAAAGGACATGTACGAGGGAGCTAAGACTCGGGTTAGGACTGTGGGAGGTGACTCGAAGCATGTTTCGGTTGTTATTGGGTTGCACCAAAGGTCTGCGCTTAGCCCATTCTTATTTTCCCTGGCGATGGATGCACTAACACACCATATTCAAGGGGAGGTGCCATGGTGTATGTTGTTAGCTGATGATATAGTTCTGACTGATGAGATGCGAGGTTGCGTTAATGAGAGGCTGGAGGTTTGGAGACAAACCGTAGAGTCTAAAGGTTTCAAGTTGAGTAGGACTAACATAGAATATCTAGAGTGTAAGTTCAATGATGCGTCGGGGGAAGAGGACATAGACGTGAGGCTTGACTCACAAGTCATCCCAAGAGAGGAAGTTTCAAGTACCTAGGGTCAATTATCCAATGGGGTAGAGAGATTGACGAGGATGTCATGCACCGTATAGGAGTAGGGTGGATGAAATGGATGTTAGCATCTGGAGTCATGTGTGACAAGAAAGTGCCACCGAAACTTAAAGAAAAGTTCTATAGAGCGGTGGTTAGACCACCCACGTTGTATGGGGCTGAATGTTAGGCAGCCGAGAAATCTCAGACCGAGAAGATAAAAGTGGCAGAAATGAGGATGTTGAGATGGATGTGCGGGCACACTAGGCTGGATAAGATTAGAAAAGATGCTATTCTAGAGAAGGTGGGCTTGGCTCCCATGGATGACAAAATGCGGGAAGCGAGGCTTAGATGTTTCGGGCACGTGCGGAGGAGAAGCATAGATGCCCCGGTTAGGAGGTGTGAGCAGTTGACATTGGCAAGTATGAGGAGAGGTAGAGGGCGACCTAAGAAGTATTGGGGGTGAGGTGATCAGGCAGGACATAGCGCGACTTCATATCTCCGGGGACATGGCTCTAGATAGGAAGGTGTGGAAGTCGAGCATTAGGGTTGTAGATTATGAGGGAGTCAAGCTTTTTTCTTCATTGTTTTCGGGGGCGGGACTAGGCTAATAATGTTTTGCCTTGGGTTATTAGTGGTTTATGCAGCTTCCACACTATTTTCTATGGCATTAGTACTGGTTATTGCTATTGCTTTTACTTTTATTTTTTGTTTCTTATGATGCTGATATTATTCTATTTTCCTGGCTTTTGTTGCTATCATTGATCTATTGTCTATCATTTATTTTCTTTTTCTTGAGCTGAGGGTCTTTCGTAAATATACTCGCTACCCCTCTGGGGTAGGGGTAAGGTCTGCGTACACTCAACCCTCCCTAGACCCCACTTGTGAGATTTTTACTGGGTTGTCATTGTTGTTGTTATATTACTTGTTTCTCTTTCATTATTGAGCTTATTCCTCTGTTTCATTGTGTGGTTGTAATGTTTGTGTTGATTTACTTGCCGTACTCATGTGTTATTGTTGTTGTTGTTGTTGTACTCGGCGTTGTTTAGCCATGGGCTATGTGTGGTTGTGGTATCAAAATTGTTGTTATGGAAATGTTGTGGCAAATGGGCACATGTGGTGCGAGTTGTTATATTATGTTGTTATATTTATTAGCCCATGTGGGATTTTTAAGAGGATTGTCTGGGTGTTTTGCACTTGAGTTGTTCGTGCTATTGCTATTATTGATATTTGCACATGCGGCGAGACAAGGCGGGTTGTATGTATATGTTGGGTTTGCGCATGTGGAGAGACAAGGTGGGATAATTATCTATGTGTGTGTGGCGATACAAGGCGGGCATTTACTTTATTGTTGCGCACAAAGTGATACAAGGTGGTATGATTGTTGCGCACGCTATGTCGGGGATGACATGTGGTGGCCTGGGGGCATTGTTATTGATGATATTTGTGTGATGGTGTGACCTTCTTATGTGTGACATACCTATTACGAGTTTTGTCGTGTTTCTCCAATGCGCTACTCGGTGTCTCTGATTTTACCTGTTGACTTGAACTGTGATAGTACACTTGCACAAGCGTACACTGTAACGCGTCACCTATATGTAACGACACGATCGATCATTTTGTGTAATTGTGCCACGTTACCACTTATTATGCTTCACACATGTGTGTTTATGGTTTTATAACTTATGGGGTTGGTTAGTTTCATTCCGGGAAGCTTTCGTAAGTCCATAGTCGATTTGTGTTGATTTGCCAAAATTTGAAATAGGTTGACTTTTAGCTATCGAGCTCGGAATTTGATTTTGGGACTTGGAATAGGTCCGTTATGGTATTTAGAACTTGTCTGCAAAATTTGGTGTCATTTGGAATTGATTTGATAGGATTCGGACATTTAATTGAAATTCTAGAAATTTTTGAAATTTACTTTGATATTCATGCGTTTTAGAGTACAATTCGTAGTTTTAGATGTTGTTTTTGTATTTTGATCGAGCGAGCGAGTTCGTATGATGTTTTTAGACTTATTTAGATTTTTGGTTTGGAGCCTCGAATTCGGATGAGTTTCGGACATGTTTCGGAAAGTTTTGAACTGAAAAATGCAGAACCTGGTGTCTGGTGCCTATGGTCTCGCAATTGCGAACACCAGGGTCATATTTGCGACCTTAGCAGGGAAACAAAAAGTATTGCAATTGCGATGCCTGGGTCGCATTTTTGAAGAAGTCTTGGGCTGGGCTAGATTCGCATTTGCGATGGTCTTCGTCGCTTTTGCGAGGACAGCAGGGTTCGCAATTGCAACCTATCTACGCATTTGTGAAGAGCTTCACATGCCTGTCAGTACTGTATTTGCGAGATTTTCTTTGCAATTGAGAGGGTTTGCAATTGCGAACCCATGTGGCAATTGCGATAACTGCAGCTGAACATAAGGGCTGGAAGTCGGGATTTCATCTCCCATTCTCTCATTTTAGAATCCTAGACTCGGTAAGAGGCGATTTGGAGAGTGGATTTTCACCTACAAATATTGGGTAAGTAATTCTAATCTATTTCTAATCATATTTCAATAATATATCTTAGAATGTAACATCAAAATCATGTGAATCAAAGGGGAAAATTGTGAAACTTTGTCAAGTTTTTGAAAAATAAGAATTTGAGTTTTGAGAGTCGATTTGGAATCGGATTTTGAAACTAATCACATATATGAACTCATGGGGTCAAGGGTAGTCGGAATCTACCATTGGACCCGGGTTTTGACTGGGTGAGCCCCAGGTTGACTTTTGTTGACTTTTAGGAAAAGTGTAAAGATCTTAGCTTTTTTCTATTACAATTGATTTCCCTTGCATTGTTTGATGATATTAAGTCTATTTTGGTTATATTTGAGCCGTATGGAGGCGATTTTTAGGGGAAAAGCTATTTTCGATAGTTGAATTGGCCTAGTTGAGGTAAGTATCTTGCCTAACTTTGTGGGGGGGGGGGGAACCACCCCTTAGGATTGGTATTGATTGATTCATTTGTGCTATGTGAAAGCCGTGTACGCAAGGTGACGAGCGGGTACATGGGTTGTACGTGGTATTTGATTGGTTTAGGCTACTTAGACTCTTTCCATGCTTTAATTGAGTTGTCGTATCATGTTCTAAATTCTCATAGTCAATCGATTCTCACTTGTGTTAGTCTATCCTTACATGCCTTAAATGATTTCTTTAACACTTATTCTACATTCTAATTGATGAATTTCTCTGATGCTTTTGTTAAACTTATTGCCTCTATTATTGTTACATGTTATATTTTTTATTGTTGATTATCATTATTTGAAGTTATTGTTCGTGTTATCTCTTTCATTATTGATTATCATTACTTGAAGTTTATTGTTCATGTTATCTCTTTCCTTGTTGATTTCCATTATTTGAAGTTATTGTTACATGTTATCTCTTCAATTGTGAGTTATTCTTATTTAATATCGTGGTTATACATTATCTCTCATTTTTGGGTTATTGGTGTTGAAGTTGTGAAAGTCGTTATCACGTTGAGGCAAAATAGTTATTGTTGAAACATCTTCCTTGTTGAGCATTTTACATTCATTGTTGTTGTGGATATTCTTGTACACATTGTTGTGGAGCCATGGGCTATTGTTGTGGAAACATTGATATTATTGATTGTTGGCAAGTTGTGATATATGGGTACTTGTGGTGAAAGTTGTTATTGTGATGTGATAGATGTACATGCGGCTGTGTAAGTCTTGGGGTTAATGTGCATACGGCGGTATAAGGTGGGACTTATGTGCGTGTTGCTTGTAGGGGAACTATGTGAAGCCACGCGGCGTCATAAGGTGGGCTAAAGTGGGTGTAGCTATTTCGCAAAATTGTTTTCAAAACGTATTTCAAATGTAAGGCTCACGCGGCGGTACAAGAAAAGATTGTGATTGAGATTGTAAATTATGAAAATGAAGTGGTACCTCGTTTGTGATTCTTGATATATATACATGAGTAGGTACCTCGGTGGTGATTCTTTATGTTTATTTGGTCATTGTGGTACTTATACTATGCTTTTACACATCTTTTTGTGCAGATCCAGGTACGCCTGCTCATGCCGGTCGTTAGTGATCATCTGTTAGCTGCTTTACGGAGACTTCAAGGTATGTCTGTTCGGCATCCGCAAGCCTCGGAGTCACCTTTCTTTACTTTTACTATTGTTGTATTTTCCATTCAGACAGTGATATAGGAGTCACTCTAGTATGACTCTATAGAGTTTATGACTCGGTTCCACCAGTCTTGGGGAGTGTTTTGTTATTGATTCTATTTTCAGAAGTTTACATTAGTTATTCAGCCTTGTTTTAATATTTTGTTAATTATTTATGTTAGGTTATTATTAACTGATAGGCTTACCTAGTCGTAGAGACTAGGTGCCATCACGACATCCTACAGAGGGAAATTGGGATCGTGACAAGTTGGTATCAGAGCTCTAGGTTCATTGGTGTTACGGGTCATAAGAAGGTTTAGTAAAGTCTTGTGGATTGGTACGGAGACATCTAAATTGGTTGACTTCTAAAACTAAATCTTTGAATTACTATTCTCTCACAGATGGTGAGGACACGCACTGCTGGATATGACGATCAGACACTTGTTCCCCCTTCTAGAGCCATGAGAGACCGGGGTTGGGGCAGAGGCCGAGGAGGGGCACGTGGTGCAGCCAGAGCGTCTGTCCGAGCTGCAACAGATGAGCCACCAGTAGCTCCAGTTGGGGGGTAGGCACTTGAGGTGCCTGTTGCCACCCCAGCACTTCAGGAGATCCTCTCACAATTCTTGAGCATGTTTGGTACTCTAGCTCAGGCGAGGTTGATTCCACTCACAACAGCCACATCTCAGGTAGTGGGAAGAGATTAGACTCATATGACCCGTACTCTAGAGCAGCGGGTCCATGTTGATAGGTCCCATAGGTTATACCAATACAACCTATTGTTCTGGTTCAGCCCGCGGTTAGGGCAGCAACATCTGAGGAGGAGGAGCGTAGACTTGAGAGGTTCGAGAAGTATCACCCTCCTACTTTCAGTAGTTTAGCTTCAAAGGATGCATATGGTTTTTTTGAGGAGTGCCACTATATTATCTGCACCATGGGTATTATGGAGATGATAGGGGTTGCTTTCATTACTTTCCAGCTATCTGGAGCGTCATATCAGTAGTGGCGGGTGTACAAGAAGGGTAGCCCAGCGGTGCAGCTTCACTTACATGGACTCGATTTTCAGAGTTGTTCTTGAGAGAGTTTTGTTCCTCAGACCCTCAGGGATGCATGGCACGCAAAGTTTGAGCAGTTGTGTTAGGGTATATGACAGTGTCAGAGTAAGCTATCTTATTCAGTGACTTGTCCAGACATGCACCTGCCTTCGTTTCTACAGTTAGAGAGTGAGTCTGTCGGTTCATCGACGGGCTCAACTATGGTATTAGATTCAGCATTGTCCGAGAGTTGGAGATAAATACCCTATATCAGCAGGTGGTAGAGATTGCATAGAGGTTGGGGGGTATGTGGGGCCATGACAGAAAGGACAGGGAGGCCTCCAGGTAGTAGAGGATTTAGTGGTGGCCACGTTGCAGCTATAGCTCGTCATGGTAGAGGATATATGAGACGTCTAGATCATTCAGCACTTCCAGCTTCTAGTGGTGCTCTGGTTGTTCCGAGGCCTCAGGTTGCACACTTTGCTCAACCACTTTCTAGTGCACCTCCTGCACGGGGTGCCTTCAGCAGTCAGTCCAGCCAACCAGGGCCGAGCCAGTATCCAGTAGCCACACCCACCGAGAGCTTACTTTGAGTTTGGTGATACCCATCACATGGTTAGAGATTACCCCAGACTCCGGAGGGGTGCACCTCTACAGACTGCTCAGGCTCCATGGATTTAGTCAGGTCCATAGACTTCTCAAACCATGATTGTTTCCCCAGTTACCGCTCCACCCACACAGCCAGCTAGAGGTGGGAGATGGGCGGGTAGATGTTGCCCTAGAGGGGGAGGCCATTTCCGGGTAGGACGGAGGTAGTTGCTTTATACGCAGTCATTACAGGTATGGTTTCGGTTTTCCATAGAGATGCATCAGTCTTATTTGATTCGAGATCCACCTATTCATATGTGTCAACTTACTTTGCTCCATATTTGGATATATCTCGTGATTCTTTAAGCTCTCTAGTCTATGTGTCCACGCCTGTGGGAGATTCTATCATTGTGGACCATGTGTATCGGTCGTGTTTAGTTGTTATTGGTGGTTTTTGAGATCAGAGTTGATCTATTGTTACTTAGTATGGTAGACTTTGATGTTATCTTGGGCATGGACTGGTTGTCATCCTATCGTGCTATTCTGGATTGTCATGCCAAGACGATGACCTTGTCTATGCCAGGTTTGCCACGTTTAGAGTGGAGGGGTGAATTAGATTATTCCTAGTAGGGTTGTGTCATTTCTAAAGTCTCAGCGGATGGTTGAGAAGGGGTGTAATGCTTATATTGCCTTTGTGAGAGATGTTATTGCCGATACTCCTACCGTTGAGTCAGTTTTGGTAGTGAGAGACTTCCTAGATGTATTTCCAAAGGATCTTCTAGGCATGCCGCCTGATAAGGATATCGATTTTGGTATTGACTTGTAGCCGGGCACTCAGCCCATTTCTATTCCACCATATCATATGGCCCTAGCTGAATTGAAGTTAAAGGAGCAGTTACAAGAGTTTCTCGATAAGGTTTTCATTCGGCCTAGTGTGTCGCCGTGGGGTGCTCTGATCTTGTTTCTGAAGAAGAAGAAGAAGAAGAAGAATGGTTCTATGCTCACGTGTATTGATTATCGGTAGTTGAACAAGGTTACAGTAAAAAATAAGTATCCCTTGCCACGCATTGATGACTTGTTTGATCAGCTACAGGGTGCTAGAGTGTTCTCAAAGATTGATTTGCGGTCAGGTTATCATCAGCTAAAGATTCGAGATCCGAATATTTCGATGATATCATTTGGGCTAACCAACGCCCCAGTAACATTTATGCACATGATGAATAGTGTATTCCAGTCAAATCTTGATTCATTCATCATTATGTTTATCGACGACATCTTGGTGTACTCCTGCGGCCGGGAAGATCATGAGCAGTACCTGAGGATCGTGCTCCAGACCTTGAGAAAAAAGAAGTTGCATGCAAAATTCTAAAAGTGTGAATTCTGTCTTGATTCGGTGGCATTTTTGGGTCATATAGTGTCGATTCAGGGGACCAAGGTAGATCAGGAGAAGATTGAAGTAGTGCAGAATTGTCCTAGACCATCTTCAGCTACTGAGATCCGGAGTTTCCTTGGTTTGGTCGGGTATTATTGTCATTTCGTAGAGGGTTTCTCATCTATTGCTACACCTATGACCAGATTAACCCAGAAGGGTGCTCCTTTCAGATGGTCCGAGGAGTGTGAGGCAAGCTTTCAAAAGCTCAAGACTGCTTTGACTACAGCCCTAGTGTTGGTGTTTCCTACGGGTTCTGGGCCTTATACTGTGTATTGTGATGCGTCACGTGTAGGCCTTGGCGTGATGTTTATGCTAGATGGTAGGGTGATTACCTACGTGTCTCGGCAATTGAAGACTCATGAGAAGAATTATCCAGTCCACGATTTAGAGTTGGCAGCCATTGTTCATGCCTTGAAGATTTGGCGGCACTATTTGTACGGTGTCCCTTGTGAGGTCTTTACCGACCACCGGAGTCTACAACATCTGTTCAAACCGAAAGATCTTAACTTATGGCATCGGAGGTGGTTAGAGTTGCTTAAGGACTATGATATCAACATTCTATATTATCCCGGGAAGGCCAATATGGTGGTCGATGCCTTGAGTCAGAAGGCGAAGAGTTTGGGCAGTTTAACATATCTACCGGCAGGAGAGAGGCCATTGGCATTGGCTGTTCAGGCCTTGGCCAACCAGTTTGTTAGATTGGATGTTTCGGAGCCTAGTCGAGTTCTTGCCTGCATGGTTTCTAGATCTTCTCTATATGATCGCATCATAAAGCGTCTATATGACGACCCCCATTTGCTTGTCCTCAAGGACACGGTTCAGCACGACGATGCCAAGGAGGTTTCTATTTGAGATGACAATGTGTTATGGATGCAGGGCCGATTATGTGTGCCCAATATGGATGGGTTATGTGAGTTGATTCTTCAGGAGGCCCACAGTTCGCGGTACTCTATTTATCCTAGTGCCGCTAAGATGTATCAAGACTTGAGGCAGCACTTATTGGTGGAGGAGGATGAAGAAAGACATAGTGGAGTATGTACCTCGGTGCCTAAATTGTCAGCAGGTGAAGTATGAGCATCAGCGGCCTGGCGGTTTGCTTCAGCAACTTGAGATTCTCGAGTGAAAATGGGAGTGTGTCACCATGAACTTCATTGTTGGGCTCCCACAGACTCAGAAGAAATTTGACGCGGTATGGGTGATTGTGGATAGGTTGACCAAGTCGGCTTATTTCATTTCGGTAGTGACTACCTATTCTTAAGAGCAGCTGGCTCAGGTTTATATCCGCGAGATTGTCTTCATGGCGTACCAGTATCCATCATATCGGATCGGGGTACACAGTTCACATCGTATTTCTAGAGAACTGTACAATGTGAGCTAGGCAAACGGGTTGAGTTGAGTACAACATTTCACCCCTAGATGGACGGACAGTCTGAGTACACCATTCAGATATTGGAGGATATGCTTCGTGCCTGTGTTATGGATTTTGGTGGTTCTTGGGATCAGTTCTTGCTACTTGCGGAGTTTTTCTACAACAACAATGACCAATTGAGTGTTTAGATGGCTCTTTATGAGGCCCTATATGGGAGACCATGTCGTTCTCCAGTTGGTTGGTTTGAGCCGGGAGAGGCTAAGTTATTAGGCACAAATTTGGTTCGAGATGCCTTGCAGAAGGTCAAGATGATCTAGAATCGGCTTTGTACAACCCAATCTAGACAGAAGAGTTATGTGGATCGGAAGGTTTGTGATGTTGCATTCGTGGTTGGTGAGCGATTCTTGCTCCGGGTTTCACCCATGAAGGGTATGATGAGGTTCGGGAAGAAGGGAAAGTTGTGCCCTAGGTATATCAGACCTTTTGAGATCCTTGAGAGGATTGGTGAGCTGGTCTACAAGATTGCATTGCCACCTAGTTTATCTGCAGTTTATCTGGTGTTCCATGTTTCTATTCTCCTAAATTATTATGGTGATCCGTCTCATGTTTTAAACTTCAGCACAGTTCAATTGGACAAGGATTTGACTTATATTGAGGAGCCGATGGTTATTTTGGACAGATAGGTCTTGAAGTTGAGATCAAAGAACATTGTTTCAGTAAAGGTTCAATGGAGGGGTCATCGGGTCGATGAGGTGACCTGGGAGACAAAGCACCACATGCGGAGCCGGGATTTCATCTCTCATTCTCTCATTTTAGAACCCTAGACTCGGTAGGAGGCGATTTGAAGAGGGGATTTTAACCTACAAACTTTGGGTAAGTAATTCTAATCTATTTCAAATCATATTCCATCAATATATCTTAGATTTTAACATTAAAATCATGTGAATCAAAGTGAAAAATTGTGACACTTTGTCAAATTTTTGAAAAATAAGAATTTGAGTTTTGAGAGTCGATTTGGACTCGAATTTTGAAACTAATCTCATATATGAACTCGTGGGGCTCATGTGAAGCCCCGGATTGACTTTTGGGAAAAGTGTAAAGGTCTTAGCTTTTTTCTATTACAATTGATTTCCCTTGCATTGTTTGATGATATTAAATCAATTTTGGTTAGATTTGAGCCGTGTGGAGGCGAGTTTTAGGGGAAAAGCTATTTCCAAGAGTTGAATTGGCCTAGTTGAGGTAAGTATCTTGCCTAACTTTGTGGGGGGAACTACCCCTTAGGATTGGTATTGATTGATTCATTTGTGCTATGTGAAAGCCGTGTACACAAGGTGGCGAGTGGGTACATGGGTTGTATATGGTATTTGACCGGTTTAGGCTACTTAGACTCTTTCCATACTTTAATTGATTTGTCGTATCATGTTGTAAATTCTCATAGTCAATCTATTTTTACTTGTGTTAGTCTATCCTTACATGCCTTAAATGATTTCGTTAACACTTGTTCTATATTCTAATTGATAAATTGCTCTCATGCTTTTGCTGAACTTATTTCCTATATTCTTGTTACATGTTATATTTTTTATTATTGATTATTATTATTTGAAGTTATCGTTCGTGATATCTCTTTCATTATTGATTATCATTACTTGAAGTTTATTGTTCATGTTATCTCTTTCCTTGTTGATTTCCATGATTTTAAGTCATTGTTACATGTTATCTCTTCCATTGTGAGTTATTATTATTTAATATCGTGGTTATACATTATCTCTCATTTTTGAGTTATTGGTGTTGAAGTTGTGAAAGTCGTTATCACTTTGAGGGCGAAATTGTTATTGTTGAAACAGCTTCCTTGTTGAGCATTTTACATTTATTATTGTTGTGGATATTCTTGTACATATTATTGTGGAGCCATGGGCTATTGTTGTAGAAACATTGATATTATTGATTGTTGGCAAGTTGTGATATATGGATACTTGTGGTGAGAGTTTTTATTGTGATGTGATAGATGCGCATGCTGCAGTATAATGCTTGGGGTTAATGTGCATGCGGCGGTATAAGGTGGTACTTATGTGTGTGTTGCTTGTAGGGGAAGTACGTGAAGCCACGCGCCGTCATAAGGTGGGCTAAAGTGTGTGTAGCTATTTCGGGAAAACTGTTTTGAAAACTTATTTCCAATGTAAGGCTCACGCGGCGGTACAAGAAAAGATTGTGATTGAGATTGTAAATTGTGAATACAAGGTGGTACCTCGGTTGTGATTCTTAATATACATACACAAGGCGGTACCTCAGTGGTGATTCTTATTATACACGAGGCGGTACCCCGGTCGTTAGTGATCATCTGTTAGCTACTTTACGGGGACTTCAACGTATGTCTGCTCGGCATCCGCAAGCCTCGGAGTCACCATCCTTTACTTTTACTACTGTTGTGTTTTCCAGTCAAACAGTGATATAGTAGGCACTCTAGTATGACTCTGTAGAGCTTATGACTCGGTTCCACCGGTCTTGGGGAGTGTTTTGTTGTTGATTCTTTTTACAAAAGTTTACATCATTTATTCAGCCTTGTTTTAGTATTTTGTTAATTATTTTTGTTAGGTTATTATTACCTATTAGGCTTACCTAGTCATAGATACTAGGTGCCATCATGACATCCTACGGAGGAAAAATGGGGTCGTGACAATATATCAGTCAAGGACTATGAAACTTGATGTTTGTTGATCATGTACATGTATTCTTGTATACTTGCCTTCTGTGTATGGATTAGACTGTTGGCACGTGAGTTGTCCGTATAGATATGAAGTATTGTTACTATTAGCATGTGAGTCGTCCGTGTAGATCTGAGGTATTAATGGTATTGCCACGTGAGTGGTCCCCGCAACATGTGAGTTGTCCATGCGGTTATGATTAGTAATGTGGGCACAAGATGCCGCGTGATTATGATTTGTGATTTAGGACTCGTGACTTGTGATCATGAGGTGTAGTACCTGTAGGTGATTCTTGTGTAAACCTTGTGAAATAACGGTTGATTATTTGGTTGTCATTTGTTTTCCTTTATTCGGTTCATTGGTACTTTAACTGTGTTTTGATTACTTTATGTGTTATCACCTGTTTACTCCTTGTTGCTATTGGTTGCTTCTACTTTCCATTTGCTAGTGTTATATTATTATTCTTTCCATGTTTAGCTTTATATTGATATTCGTTCCTTTGTTAGTTTATATTAATACTTGCACAGGTTATTATGTCTAGTAGGTGTCTCGACTGTACCTCATCACTACTCCACCGAGGTTAGTCTTGATACTTACTGGGTACCATTGTGGTGTACTCATGTTATGCTTCTGCACATTATTGTGCAAATCCAGGTACCTCTAATTACGCCAGACATTAGCTAGCTGTTGGAGATTTGCTACGAAGACTTCAAGGTATACCTGTCACTACACTCACAGGCCTTAAAGTCACCTTCAGTAGCTTTACATTGTTACTATTTATTTCTATTACAAACAATGATGTATTTGATATTCTTAATTACTCTTAGAAAGACTTCTGACTTCGTACTACCGATTTTGGGATATTGTAAATCTATTGATGGTTGTTGGCTATGTATGGAAATTACTGTTCCTTTTAATGGTTAAATGATTTAAATCTGTTAATAAGGTGTGTTAGGCTTGCCTAGTCTTAGGGACTAGGTGCCATCACGATATCCTAAGGTGGGAATTTGGGGTCGTGACAAGTTGGTATCACAACTCTAGGTTCATAGGTGCTACGAGTCATAAGTAAATTTATTAGAGTCTTGTGGATCGGTATAGAGACGTTTGTACTTATCTTCAAGAGGCTACAGAACTATTGGGAAACTTCACTTCTTTCATTCCTATCATGCGAGTTTGTTGTTTTTGCAGATTGAGCCTTGTCATTCTATTCTCTCACAGATGGTGAGGATACAAGCTGCAGTTCCTGATGATGCTGCCCCCAGAGCCGATGTTGCTAGAGACTGGGGTAGAGTCAAAGGCTGAGGAGGAGAAATTGCTACAGCTAGAGCAGCTGCTAGAGAGGCGGCTGAGGAGCCACCAGTAGCTCCGGTTGGTGGGCAGGCACTGGCAGCGCTTGTTGCTACCCAGGGACTTCAGGAGACTTGCGTAGTTCCTAAGCATGCTTGGTACATTGACTCAAGCGGGATTGATTCAGGTGGCACACATTGGCGATTCTGCTTGGTCCATACTCCAGAGAAGCGGGCTCACATTGGTTAGGTTCCGGGTGTTATGCCGGTACAACCTATTATTGGTGTTCATCCTGAGGTTAGGCCAGAGGCACTAAAGAAGGAGCAAAAAAGGCTTGAGAGGTTCAAGAAGTATGATCCTCCTACTTTTAGTGGCATAGTTATCGAGGATGCGTAGGGTTTTCTAGAGAAGTGTCACTGTATTCTCTGCACCATAGGTATTATGGAGGTGGGCGTAGTTGCTTTTACTACATTTTTGTTGTCATGATCAGTGTATCAGTAGTGGTAGGCATACGAGGAGGGTAGGCCAACTGATGCAGCCCACTCACTTGGGCTCAATTTTTAGAGATGTTTTTAGGGAGTTTGCTCCCCAAACCCTCCGGGATACGTGGCGCACAGAGTTCGAGCAACTGCGCCAGGGCATTATGATAGTGTCGAATTATGCCATCAGATTTAGTGAGTTGTCCTGACATGCACCTACTTTGGTTCCTACAGTCAGAGAGCAAGTCTGCAGATTTATCGAGGTGCTCAGTTTTGGTCTTAGATTTAGCATGGCTCGAGAGTTGGAGATAGATACTCTATTTCAGCAAGTTGTAGAGATCGCTCGGAGGATGGAGGGTATATGGGGCCAGGAGAGAGATGACAGGGAGTCTAAGAGGCCTCGTGGACTAGGATGATCTACTGATCACTATTTTGGAGGCAGGGTACGTTATGGTAGAGGTTTTGTGGGTTAACCAATTCAGTTTGCACTTCAGGTTTCACGTGGTGCTTTAGATATCCATGGGTCCTAGAGTACATATACCGGATAGCTTCCACAGCCACATCAGCGGAGAGGCTGCTTTGAGTTTGTGGATACCAGCCACATAGTGAGAGATTGTCCAGACTCCGGACAGGTGTGTCATAGGAGAGTATTTAGGCTATGGGTTCCGCTCTAGTTGCTGCTATACCTGCACCGCCAACTAGGGGTAGAGGTCAGGCAGGTAGAGGTCGTCCTAGAGGGAGAGGCCAGGCCCATTGTTATGCTTTTCCTAGTTGGATTAAGGCTGTTGCACTAGATGATGTCATTTCTAGTATGGTTTTAGCTGGTTCTAGAGATGCATTAGTATTATTTCTATCTGGCACCATTTATTCGTAAGTTTTATCCTACCTTGCTTCGTATATGGTTGTGTTTTGTGATTCTTGTACTCTTTCATGTGTTCACTCCAGTTAAGGATTCTATTGTGATAGCTCGTGTCTATCATTCTGGTTTGGTCGCTATTGAGGGTCATGAGGCTTGGGTAGACTTTCTGTTAGTTAATACAATAGGTTTTGATATGATTTCTGGGCTGCTTGGCCACGACTTGTGATTTAGGTGCTTTATAAGTATGGGAAATTGGTTATGTGTTATGATTTGGTACTACGGGATTGAGTTAGTAGAAGTTTTTTAGTTATCTGGATGACTAACTTGCTTGTGGTTCCGAGAGGGGGATGGAACCTTGTGTTCTTTGCGGATAGGCGTGTTTGTACCATGCTAGGTGCAACGGTTGGGTCATGTTAGGATGAGATTCATTATGGTTATTATGTGTGCCTTGCTTCTTCATTATGTAATGGACTTGTAGTATGGTAACAATGGGGAATTGTACCTATTAGACTTGTTTGGTTGTTCTCTCATATGTTTCTCCTTCCATATTTAGTCATATTCAAGTTATGCTTGTTGGGTTGGATTACGATGTATGTGCCCAGGTGTCATTTGATGTGTCCTGTTGGTTGGGTGAGTAGTTATGAGTTTCACATGTTCTTGCACTATTATCAATGTTGTGAAGGTTTGGAACAAGGTTCTAGTTGATATGAGACTATTTACTGGTACCGGGTTTGGTAATGAGCAGCTATTGAGGTCAGAAGTTATTATTGTGAGTGTATGAGTTATGTGGCAAATCGTGTGGTTTGATCTTGGTAGTGAATTGACGACTCGATACAGCTTGTTGGGATGAATATAGTGCATAGGTACAAGGATCAGATCTTTTAATGGATTACGGATGTTGGAAACTAAGTTCTAAGGTTTATGGACTAAGGTTGAAGTAAGGATCTTTAGTTAGGTTGTGTTGTCAGGCTAATATGGATTAGACTGACGTGAGATCACCCATGGCCATGTGCATGATAAGTTAACCCAGTGATTCGATGGCTTTGGAATGACTCTTGGCACATTCGAGGATGAACGTATGTTTAAGTAAGGGTGAATGTAACGACTTGAACGGTCATTTTGAGAATTTGCATTCTGTTCGATGGTTTAAGGTCATGAGTAGCTTCATATGGTGTATTATGACTTGTGTCTATTGTCGGTTTTCGTTTTCGAGTGGTTCAGGATTGATTTGGAAGAATGATTCTCAATTTAGAAACTTCAAATTGAAAGGGTTGATCGAGTTTGGCTTTGGTGAATTTGACTTCGGATCGGAGTTTTTATAGTTTTGTTAGGTCTGGATGGTGATTTTGGACTTGGACGTATGCCCAAATTTGCATTTAGATATTTCTAGAAGGTTTTGGCACTATTTGGCAAAAGTTGACAATTTAAAGGTTTGGAAAGTTTATAGGTTTGACCGGGAGTTGAATTCATAGTTATCGGACTCAGATTGTTATTCCAAAAGTTGGAATATGTTTGATGTGTCATTTTAAACTTGTGCGCTAAATTTGAGGTGATTCCGAGTTGTTTAAAGGTGTTCGGCGTAAGATTGAAATTTGAAAATTTGAAATAGTTCATTAAGCTTGAATTGAGGTGTGATTCGTGGTTTTGATGTTATGTTGTGGGATTTGAGGCCTTGAGTAGGTCCGTGTTATGTTTTGGGACATGTTGATACGATTTGATGGGGTCCCGAGGGGCTTGGGTGTATTTTGGATCATTGGTTGAGAGACTAGTTAACTTAAGAAATTTGGAGTTTGACCATGGTCAAGACGACCTTTTTCTAGTGTTTTGAGTGCACGAGAAGGTCTGTAGCATATTTTATGATTGAAATGCATATATGATTTGAGTTTGGGAGGTTCCGGATGCGTTTTGGGATGCTTTCGGATCATTTCGGTGAAGTTTGGGATTGCTGGTGCTGATACTTTGTAATTGCGAACTTTTTGTTGCAATTGCAAACTACCACATTTGCGAACTTCTGGTCGCAAATGCGAACCTTGGTCCCAATTGTAAATGTGTTGTCGCAATGGCGAGATCGCAATTGCGAACCTGTGATCGCAATCACGAACATCCACAATTGCAAACTTTTGGTCGCAAATGTGACATCTACAGTTGGGTTAAGAGTTGGAATTTCGGGAATTTAGCTCATTCTTTCATATTTTGAACCCTAGACTTGGTAGGAGGCGATTTGGGGAGGGAATTTTCATCTACAATCATTGGGTAAGTGGTTCTAAACAATTTCCAACTATATTTCATGATTATATATTAGATTTAACAACAAAATTTATAAGAATCAAAGAGGAAATTGGTGGATTTTTGTCAAAGTTTTAAAAAATGAAAATTTGGGCTTTGAGAGTCGATTTGGACTTGGATTTTAAAACAAAACATATATATGGACTCGTGGGGTTATGGGTAGTCGTAATCTTACCCAAGTTATGACCGAGCAAGCCCGGAGTTGACTTTTATTGACTTTTGGGGGATTGTGTAAAGATTATAGCTTTATCTGTCGTAATTGATTTCTCCTGCATTGTTTTATGATATAAAGTCATTTTTTATTAGATTTGAGCCCTGTTGATGTGAGTTTTAGGGGAAAAGCTATTTTCAAAGGGTTGATTTGCCCTAGTTGAGGTAAGTATCTTGCCTAACTTTATGGGGGGGGAGGAACTACCCCGTAGAGATTGGTTTGATTGCACTATTTGAATTACATGGAAGATGTGTATACGAGGTGACGAGTGTGTACATGGCCTTATATGTGGAAATTTGGCTGGTTTAGACTCTCAGGCTTTTTTCATGCATCTAATTGAAGCTGCCCTATCATGTTATCTCCTCCATGGTTAGATTTACTCTTACATGTTTTATTTGAAGTTGAAGTTCCATCTTTTATTGCCAAATATACTCTTATATGCTTTAATTGTAGTTGTTGCCTCTTTTATTGACATGTTATTTCTTCCATTGTTGGTTTATTCTTATTTGAAATCATTGTTACATGTTATCTCTCTCATTGTTGAGTAATTCTTATTTGAAGTTATTATTACTTGCTTCTCTTTCATTGTTGAGCTTATTCCTCTGTTTCATTGTGTGGTTGTAATTCTTGTATTGATTTACTTGTCGTACTCTTGTGTTATTGTTGTTGTACTCGGTGTTGCTAAGCTGTAGGCTATGTGTGGTTGTGGTATCGGAATTGTTGTTATGGAAATGTTGTGGCAAATGGGAACAAGTGGTGCGAGTTGTTATATTGTGTTGTTAGACTATTATGAAAATTGTTTTGCTATCATGCCTCGTTATATCTGTATCTTTTCTACTTGTACGCTTATTTGAACTATGACTCATGTTAGAAATGATGTCTATTTTGTGTGCTACTTGTTTGAGACATGATATGGCTATTGTTTGTTGTTTTTGAGCTATTTGCCTTAATTGCACACATACTATCAGTTGTGATGCTATATCCATGTATGATATCTCTGTCTTAGTACTTTCTTATTTGATTCTTCACATATTGTTGATGCCTCGTATGTGTAACACTGTTGAATTGAGTATTGTGAGATGTGATTATCTGAATTGAGTAGTTAATGACTTGGCTTGTGCCATAGAGCTGATTTGGTATTAATCTTGAGGTGATGCGTACGCCAGGCTTATATTGGGCTAAGCATTATTGATTTAGGGCGACGCATGCACCAGGACCCATTATTTGGTCTATGTGATTATAATTAGCGCTTGGGTAGGATTCGCCCCTCCAGAGTCTGACATGCCAGCAATGGGTGCATGCACAATGTTATATATATGTGCTTTGGTGATGTGCATCTAGTCCAGGCACCCGTACAGTGCTAAGTGTTGTTGTGTGGTTATTCTTAATGGTGTCACTGTGATATTGTTGATTTGACATGTATATTGGACATGTAACCTTCCTCATGCTAGCTGGTAAATGAAATATTTTATCTGTGTTGGGCTTAAACTGTTATACTTGGAAAGCATGTCTAAATTCCTGAAATGTGAACGAGCTTAACATAATATCATTGAGTTACGTGCTCCTACTGTTTCCTTTATATCCTAAACAGATATTGGTTATTGATATTGATCTCTGACTATTTCTTCTGAGCTCGTCACTACTTTCAGCCTAAGGTTAGGTTTGTTACTTATTGAGTACATGGGGTCGGTTGTACTCATACTATACTTTACACTTTATGTGCAGATCCGGGTACTTCTGGACGTGGTGATTGCTAGAGTTGGGTTGATAGCAGCATTTTGGGAGACTATTCTACTATTCAGACAGTTGTATTGAGGATTTGGTCTTGTATTTTGATGCCCAGTAGTGCTTATGTACTCGTTAACACCAGATCTTTGGGATGGTTGTAGCAGTATTGTTGTTGTTTTCATCATTTTTCCACACTATTTCCGTTATTGAATTTATTAAACCATGTTTATTCAAATTCATTATTCTTATGTGACTGTTAGCTTGCCTAGAAAGTAGTGATAGGCGCGGTCGCAACTCTGGTAGGAGTTGGGTCATGATAAGTTAGTATCAGAGCACTACGTTGCTTAAGTCTCACGAGTCATGAGCAAGTTTAGTAGTCTTGCGGATCGGTATGGAGACGTCTGTACGTATCTTTGAGAGGTTACCAAACTATTAGGAAACTTCACTTTCTTGCATTATTGTCATGCGGATTGGTTAATTCTGAAGTCTAGACCTCTACTCTTCTATTCTCTCATATATGGTGAGGACACATGCAGCTGGATCAGGCGGACGGGCACTAGTACCACCAGTTAGGGTCGCGAGAGGTCGGGACCGCGGTAGGGGTCGAGGTGGGGCTCGTACTACAGCTAGGGCAACACCTATGGAGCCACCAGGTGCTCCAGATGAGGAGTAGGCTCCTCATACTGTTGAGCCATCGGGAAAAGCTCAGGCACCACCAATGCCTATTGTCATTCCTGGTCTTCAGGAGGATTTGGCTCAGATTTTGGCTGTGTGCACGAGCTTGGCTCAAGCAATTTCAATTCCAGTTGCACCAGCTACCTCACATGCTGGGGCAGGTGCCCAGACTCCTGCCACCCGTACTCCAGAGTAGTGAGCTCAAGGTCATCAGACATCAGGGGTGTTACCAGTTTAGTCGATTGTTGTTGCTCGGGCCGAGGTTGGTCCATCAATGACTGATGAGGAGCAGAGGAGGTTGGAGCAGTTTGGGAGACTTAAGTCGCCAGAGTTCAGCGGAGGGGAGTTAGAGGATGCTCAGGATTTTCTAGACTGGTGTCAGCTGATTCTTAGCATAATGGATATTTTGGACACTAGTGTCGTTGTATTTACTACTTTTCACCTGACAGGGGCAGCCTACAGATGGTTGCAGGCTTATGAGTTGAGCAGGCCAGTTGGCACAGCACCACTTAAGTGGCATGAGTTCTCTGTTCTCTTTTTAGAGAAGTTTGTTCCACATACTTGTACAGAGGAGTTGCGTAGGGCATTTGAGGATCTACGCCAAGGAGATATAATTGTGACTCGGTACGAGATGAGGTTTGCGGATTGGGCTCATCATGCCATATGGTTGGTTCCCACTAAGAGAGAGAGGATTAGGAGATTTATTGAAGGTATCAACTATGGTTTACACTATAGTTTGGCTCGAGAGGCCGAGATGGATGCTAGGTTCGACCGGGTAGATTAGATTGCCTAGCACTTGGAGCAGGTTCCCAGGCTTGAGCCTGAGGAGTGGTAGGGCAAGAGGCCCCATGGTTTAGGTAGTTTTAGTGGTACCTCATTTGGAGGTCAATCACATCATAGTAGATGTCATCCTTTTAGGCCCGCTTATATGGCTAGTTGGGTTCCTCGTGGTTCATCAGCTAGCCACGGTTCATATAGTACTCGCCCAGTTCAGTCGTCTTTCAGTGCACTCCCAGCTCAGAGCTCATACTGTGCTCCATCAGTTTAGGGTTCGTCAGTACCGAGTTCTTGTAGTAGTTATTATAGTCCTCGAAGTCTGATTGAGGCCCCGCAGTCATTCCAGTTCAAGGTTTTTATGATTGTGAAGAGTTGGGGCTAGGGCATATAAGGAAGTATTTCCCCCGTTATTACAGAGGTCCAGCATAGCAGGGAGGCCAGACTATCACACCTGCACCAGTTACTACACCACCCGCTAAGCTAGCTCGGGGTGGAGGTCGTACGGGTCAAGATCTCCCCAGAGCGGGAGGTCAGTCAGGTTGTGGTCAGGACCATTTCTACGTATTTCCCGCCAGACCATAGGTGGTTGCTTCCAATGCTATGATCACAGGTATTGTTTCAGGGTGCCACAAGGATGCTTCGGTATTATTTGATCTTGGTTCCACTTATTCATATGTGTCATCATACTTTGCTCGTTATTTGGATATTCCTCATGATTCTTTAGTTAAGCTTGTTCATGTATATACACCGATAGGTGATTCTATTATTGTGGACAGCGTATATCGATTGTGTGTGATGACTATTGGGAGTCATGAGACCAGAGTTTATCTTTAACGACTTAATATGGTTGATTTTTATGTAATTTAGGGCATTGATTGGCTATCGCCATATCACGCTATCCTTGGTTGTCGTGCTAAGACAATGACATTGGCGATGCCGGGGATGCCAAGGTTGGAGTGGAAAGGCTCCCTGGATCATGTTCCTAGTAGAGTGATTTCGCATTTGAAGGCTTAACGGATGGTTGAGAAAGGATGTTTGGCGTACTTGGCCTTCGTAAGAGATGTTAGTGTTGATACTTCTACCGTTGAGTCAGTCCGATAGTGAGAGACTTCCTGGATGTGTTTTCAATAGACCTGTTGGGCATGCCACCCGACAGGGACATTGATTTTTGTATTGACTTGGTGTCGGGCACTCAGCCCATCTATATTTCACCATATCGCATGGCACCTATAGAGTTGAAGGAGTTTAAGGAACAGTTGCAGGAGCTACTTTATAAGGGCTTTATCAGGCCTAGTATGTCACCTTTGGGTGCACCGGTTCTATTTGTGAGGAAGAAGGATAGTACAATGAGGATATGCATTGACTATAGGCAGCTAAACAAGGTTACTATTTAGAACAAGTACTCACTATCACGCATTAATTACTTTTTTGACCAGCTTCAAGATGCCAAAGTGTTCCCGAAGATTGATTTGAGGTAGGAGTATCATCAGATGAAGATCTGAGATTCAGATATTCTGCAGACTACTTTTAGGACCCGCTATGGTCACTATGAGTTTTTGATGATGTCTTTTGGGCTGACCAATGGCCCAGCAGCTTTCATGCACTTGATGAACAGCGTGTTCCATCCATATCTTGATTCTTTTATCACAGTATTCATTAATGATATATTGGTGTATTCACGTAGCCAATAGGAGCACGAGCAGCACCTGAGGATCGTACTCCATACTTTGAGGGAGAAAAAGTGATATGGTAAATTGTCCAAGTTTGAGTTTTGTCTTGATTCGGTGGGCATTTTTGGGGCACGTGGTGTCTAGATCCGGAATTTTCTTGGGTTTGCTAGGTATTATCACCGTTTTATGGAAGATTTCTTGTCCATTGCTGAACTTTGACTAGCATAACCCAGAAGGGTGTCCCATTCAGGTGATCAGATGAGTGTGAGGAGAGCTTTCAGAAGCTCAAGACTACCTTGACTACAACTCCAGTTCTAGTTTTGCCTTCAGGATCAGGTTCTTATACTGTTTATTGTGATACTTCACGGATTAGCATTGGATGTGTGTTGATATGGGAGGGTAGAGTGATTGGTTATACTTCACGTCAATTGAATCCCCATGAGAAGTACTACCTTGTGCATGATTTGGAGTTGGCAGCCATTGTTCACACTTTGAAGATATGGAGGCACTATCTCTACGGCATGTCTTGTGAGGTGTTCACATATCACATGAGGTGGTTAGAGCTACTAAAGTACTATGAGATCACTATTCTTTATCATCTGAAGAAGGCCAGTGTGGTGGCCGATGCCTTGAATAGGAAGGCTAAGAGCATGGGAGTCTTGCATATATTCCAGTTGGGGAGAGACCATTAGCATTAGATGTTCAAGCTTCGAGCCAATCGGTTTGTGAGGTTAGATATTTCAGAGTCTAGTCGGGTTCTTGCTTGCATGGTTTCATGGTACTATTTGTTTGAGCACATCACGATGCGGCAGTATGATGATCCCTACTTGCTTGTCCTGAAGGACATGGTGCAGCACGGTGATGCTAATAAGGTTACTATAGAGATATGGGGTATTAAGGATGCAGAGTCGGATCTGCGTTCCAAATGTGGATGGGTTACGTGAGTTAATACATGGGGAGGCACATAATTCATGGTATTCTATCCATCCGAGTGCCGCAAAGATATAGCAGTATTTGAGGAAGCATTATTGGTAGCGGAGGATGAAGAAAGCTACCGTTGAGTATGTTGTCGGTGTTTGAACTGTCAGCAGGTGAAGTACGAGCATCAGAGACCTGGTGGATTGCTTCAGAGGCTTGATATTCCGGAGTGGAAGTGGGAGTGTATCACGATGGATTTTGTAGTTAGACTTCCATGGACCTAGAGGAAATTTGATGCAGTATGGGTTATTATGGATAGACTGACCAAGTTTGGACATTTCATTCAAGTTGTGACTACCTACTCTTCAGAGTGGCTGGCTCAGATTTACATTCGTGATATTGTTCACCTTTGGTGTGCCTGTGTCTACCATTTCGGATCGAGGCACTCAATTTACGTCGTAGTTATGGAGAGCGGTGCAGCGAGAGTTGGGAACACGAGTAGAGTTGAGTACAACATTTCATCCCTAGATAGACGAGCAGTCCGAGCGCATTATTCAGATCTTGGAGGACATGCTACGTGCCTGCATTACTAATTTTGGAGGTTCATGGGATCAGTTTCTTCCATTAGTAGATTTCGCCTACAGCAACAACTTTCAATCAACTATCCAGATGGCTCCTTATGAGGCCTTATATGGGAGGAGATGTCGTTCTCTGGTTGGTTGGTTTGAGCCTAGGGAGGCTAGCTTGATGGGACTGATTTGGTCCGTGATGCCTTGGAGAAGGTTAAGGTGATTCAGAAGTGGCTTCGTCCAACACAGTCCAGGCAGAAGAGTTATGCTGATAGGAAGGTTCGTGATGTTGCATATATGGTGGGTGAGAAGGTTGTGCTCAGAGTTTTGCCTATGAAGGATGTGATGAGATTCATGAAGAAGGGGAAGTTGGTCCTAGGTATATTGACCATTTTGAGGTGCTTGAGAGAGTTTGGGAGGTGGCCTACAGACTTGCCTTGTCACCTAGTTAATCGGGTGTTCACCCAATGTTTCATGTGTCTATCCTCCGGAAGTATTATGATGATCCGTCGCATGTTTTGGACTTCAGCACAGTGCAACTAGATTGGGATTTAACTTATGATGTGGAGACGATGGCCATGTTGGACCGGCAGGTTCGAAAGTTTAGGTTGAAGAATATAGCATCGGTGAAGGTGCATTGGAGAGGTCACCGGTTGGGGAGGCTACATAAGAGACCGGGAAGGAGATGCGGAGCAGATATCCTCACCGTTTTAAAACTCCAAGTATAACTATAGACCCGTTCGAGGACGAACGTTTGTTTAAGAGGGGGAGAATGTGACGACTCTGTTACACCCCATATCTAAATAAAGTGTGGTATGTTTGGATTCTAGCATGGACAATTAGCTAGACACACGTTCGAATCTAGAAGGTGGTCACGCGTTTCAGTAGGTCTGCGCCAAGAGTCTCATCGGGCATGACAATCGAGGTGGGGCGACCCATTTTGCATGTGGAAGTGGCCGAGATTCCAATGCTTGGTAACAATATAAAATGATAGTAAGGATCTTTCTCTTTCATTCTTAGAAGTATCACCAGAACAAGTCCTCTCAAATACTCTCAACGCCACTTTAGAATTTCCTAGTGAATTAAGGCAAAGTCTAAGGTGAATTTGGATTTTGCAAGATTTAGCTTGAAGGAACTTGGAATCGTTGTTGTAACCCCCATCATCTGGTGGCATTGATTCTAAAGATTTAGTAAAGGCAAAGTTAACTACCATAGGAGTGTAGTTAGATCTCTAACAAAGTATATAGGGCAATCTTCTTTCTTGGCATAAGTTAGTGTAAGTCGCTACTTCTTTCTAAATGACTTATGTACAGTAAGGATTGGTAGTTCTAAGTTCCCTCAGTGATGTTATCATGTTCTTGTGTGTTCTGGCTAGTAAAATGTCTTTCAAGTCTACACAGTTTCCAGTTGGGATCCTGTGGTCGGAGAGTATGATTCATTCTAAAGTTTAAAGTTTTTATCACTTGAAACTGCTATTGCATT
>AWOL01S0071869.1:1858-15250 GCA_000715115.1 Nicotiana otophora | reverse complement strand
CCCTTAGTGATAAGAATGTGGAGTTAGAAAAAGAATAGGAAAGTGAAGGACCAAACCTTGGAAAAATAGGAACTGGTTATGTAGAAAAAATAAGGAAAGAATTTAGGAAACCCAAAACCCACAAGAAAAAAAGTTACCTTAATCTTCAAGAACTAGGATCCCCTCTTCTTGTTTCCTTTCTTGACTTGAAAACCAAATAACACTTGAATTCTACAAATAATAATGAGATATAATGCTTTTCTTTTGGCTGATTTTCGTTTTTATTTTTTGTTTTGTTTTGCTCAAGAACCTCCCAAGATCATCAAGATTGAAATCTTGATTAGCCTATGCTCTGATAGCACTTGATAACAATACGATAGGGGCCCAAGAATTACTAAAGAAAATCAAGAAACGTTCGGAAGCTAAAAGAAAATAAAGAAACAAAACAATAACAGAAAATTAAAGATAGACTGAATTCAAGAAGTCTATTCTTGAAGTTGAATCCTAACAACAATAATTAGCTAACAAAAAACTAATCGCCTTTGGTAGAGAATTAAAAACAAGAGATAGATTGTGAAACCCGACCCTTTAGAATAACAAGAACAACAATAAGCCTAAACTTATCACCTTTCTTGAATACCTAGAAGTGATCTAAGATTTCGAAAGAGTTTAATCTTACCACCTTAAGTTGAGTCTTGAAGGTTGAAGAATAAATTCAAGAGTAGCCACACGCAAGAGTGCAAGAAAAATCTCACAATTTTTATTAGTAATGTCTTTAATAATCTAAAAATCTAAAAACAAAGACGACACCGCTTTATATAGAGAGGGGGTCACGAAATTCCTACCTAAAAATAAGGAAATAAAGTCCTAAACTACTTTGGACAACAAGTTCAAATGCATTAGGAAAAGAAAAAACACTAGAAAACAAAAACCAAGTCAATCTTGGAAAGTAACTCCAACAATCTTAGGAAAAGGAAAACATAACCTTAACTACCTAGGAAAGCAATAAATCTAGTTCCAAAATATATGGAAATAAGTTAAAACCAATCTTGGATAAAATCTTAAAAGTCGCAAACCAATCATGGATAGGATCTTGGAAATCTTGAAGGCAACTTGCAAGCAACTTGGCACCAACTTGTACCCAACTTCTATCACGCCTATTGAACCTTTCTTGGGCAGCAAGTAAGTCCTTTTTATGTTATAAAAACGTGACTTCATGTAGGACTTAATGGGCTGCAAGTTTGGACACATTTTTTAGGTGCCACATAGGTCCAATAGTGGCCTAATTTGGACCTTCTTCAGAGGATGTCTCTTGGGATCTAATCCACCTTTTCTTGAACATGAATTTGGACCATAAAATAATTATAATACCTAGACAACTCATATCCTTTATCCTTGAGTTCTCCATCCTAATTAACAACTTCTTTATTTGCACTTGAAATCTAATGACCTTGTTTTGCAACTCTTTAGCTTGATATCTTCTTAAAGGCCCTCTTTGAGATTCCAAAACTTTATTCTTGCTCTTGAATAGATTTTAGCTTCCTAGGATGCTATCAGTCGGTCAATTAAATTCAAAAAAATAAATATTGCAAAAAAAATCGGTATTTTAATTATGTAATCAAAAGATTCACCATCTGGGAATCGAATCGGGGTCTGTACTGTGGCAGGATACTATTCTACCACTAGACCATTGATGCATTTTATTTTAAGACTGTCTTTTATTTGATTTATACTCTTTAATTGTATTTTCGTACGAAAATAACCGACCAAAGTTGGTCGGTTTTATTAAAAAGTAAAATTACCAACCAAAGTTGGTCATTTTTAAATGACCGGCTGAATTAACCGACCCATTTTGGTCTATTTTTAATATTAATTTTTATTTATTTTAATTGAAAAACCGACCAAAGTTGGTCGGTTTCTTGAAAAATAAATTTCGCGGGACTCAAAAATAGTTTCCCGCATTTTTGCGCCAAAGAAAACCGACCAAAGTTGGTCGGTTTCGTAAAACAAAATTAAGAAATAAAATATTTTGAAAAACCGACCAACTTTGGTCAGTTTTTTGACCGACCAAAGTTGGTCGGTCTACCTTGGTCGGTTTTTGCCGAATTTCTAGTAGTGATTTTAAACAAGAACTCTTTGGCCGCCAATTGGAGTTATGGTGGTATGATTAGTACTTCTTATCTTTAAGTCATTGATTTGGGATCAAGCCTCTGAGTATAGAATCATCTTTATTAAGGAACGTTTTACTCCACTTTCCCACGCAAATCTAAATTTAATACCGAATAACATAGAAAATGAGATAATATATTAACTATTTCTCAAGCAATAATTCATGATGACCATTACAAAGCCAAGTGGGAATTATAAAACACAAACATAAATGGCATCTGTTACAAGTTCTCCAATGGCTTACAACTCAAGCTTCTTTCATGGCTTCATCGTCATCTTATTAGTATTCATCTTAACTATCAGCCAAATTCACTGCGCTCGTTGACAAAGATGTTATTACAAGACTTGATATCATGATCTTTAATTTGGTCAATTGTTGTTTAATTTGCAGCGGAATATGCTAAGTTGCGCCTCATATCATCTTATTTTGAAATTGTGAGGAAAGGATTTGTTCATGGAGTGAACTTTGCTTCAAGCATATGTGGATGTTTAGTTGAAACCAACCGAGGCCTTGTAAGTAACATTCTTTACACCAGATTTTTATTTTTCTTAAACTTTGATCATTAGATTTAACTTTTTTTTTTGTCTGATAAGAGAAAGATAGCATTTCTTTTTTTTTTTTTTTAACAAGAAGAGCTCCCCACCGGAGAATGCATTGATAAGTCAAGATGTACATAGAGGGGGCATAAACCAAACCTCTCACAGAAAAGTTGGGATGGACTAAGTCCATCCATTACAATTTGACTAGTCCAACAAGAATTAGGAGGGTTGCTCCTTAAATAGATTAGCTCACAAAACAAAGGAACTAAGAAAGATCAGTCAGCCTGGATCAAAAATAAAGGTCCTCTTTCTTACCCTGATTCTGAAATTTGGCATCCCTTTCTCGTCATTCTTCAATAAGGATATAAATTACCTTGGAAGATTTATAGCCTCAGTGAAGAACTGACTCTTCCTCTCCATTTCAGTTATATTAGCTAGGAGGTCTGCTGGGATGTTACCTTCTCTGAGTGTGTGAACATAATGAAAATTTCCAATTAGGTTCATTGCTTGAATTGCTGAGATCGCATCCTTTATATGCCAAGTAGTAGAAATTTATCCTCTTATCATCTGGATCACAACAAGAGAGTCTGACTCAGCTGTCAACCTGCTGAAGCCATGATTTAAGCACCATCTAACTCCAGTTTTGATTGCTTGAGTTTCAGCTGAATTGTTTGAACAACTACCAAAGTAAACAGTGAAAGCCATGATCAAACGTCCGAGATGATCTCTTAACACCCCCCCACCTCCTGCATTACCTGGGTTTCCTTTGCTACAACTATCAACATTTAATTTTAATTCCCCAACACTCGGTTTATTCCATCTCACAGGAATAATATGTAGTTAAAGTTTGATTATGTCTACCAATTGACATATCCTCGGGAAAGAAGACATAAAAGGCAGAGAAGGAAATTCAGTAGAAAGCAACAGTTGCATCAAGTAGGTAATTTGATAAATGATTCTATGAGTTGAACTTATGATACCCTCATATTTGTAGGTACATCAATATTTTCATATTTCCCAACAGATAACAGAGGGGAGACATTGCAATATCATGTCATGAACTTTGTTTTGTGATTTGATGAGCCACCATCTAATGAATTTGGCCTGAATACCACCAACAGAGTTAATAGACAATCCACAAGCATCTTGAAAATATTTTCAAATTTTTAGAGCCACATCACCATCACAAAACAAATGGTTTGTAGTTTTCATATTGCTATTGATGCAGCAATAACATTTTGAGGGCCCATGAACACCAAACCTGATCAAAGAGTCATCAGTTGCAAGCTTACCATTTAATAATCTCATAACATGAAAAGATACTTTAAATGGTAGTTTACGGTGCCAGATCTTAGTTGTAGTGAGTGTAGAGCCTCTAGATTTTCTAAAAGTTTTTCATACTGATTTACTAGAAAAAGATCCAGTGGGGTTTGCGAGCCAAATAGGAAGATCTTTCTCTTCAGGAGAGATCTTGATAGATTGAATATGAGAAATCAAATTAGAAGGGAGAGTATCACGGACTTTATCCAGCTTCCATTGATTGTGCGCAATAAAATCAGCCACTTTTATCTTCTGGGACTTGTTTCCTTGTTAAACTAAATTAGCAAGGACTCCTTTATTGGTCCAGTTATGCCACCAAAAGGAAAGGTTACCTTTTCCTACATTTCATAAAATATGCGCTTCACAGTCTTTCTTGATATCCATTATCCTTCTCCAAGAGTGTGACTGAGTATAACTCTTTTTTCTAGCAACAGGATGATATCTTTTGCAGTATTTAGCTTCCAGAAATAGGGTGAGAAGAGACTTTTGAGTTCAGAAATTCCATCAGGCTTTAGCAGCAAAAGAAATACAAATGTCATGCAATGATCTAAAACCTACCCCTCCCTCCATCTTAGGATAACATAAATTCTTCCAGGAAAACCAGTGATAACTTCTCTTTCTCTCTATTGTACCCTAGCAAAAACTAGTAAGAGATTTTTCAATATGATCAAGGGTAGTTTTTGGTGGATGCACAACAAATATGATATGTAAAGGAATAGAATGCAATACAGACCTGATAAGGACTGCTCTACCCCCAAAAGAGAGAATTTTCCCTTTCCAACCCCGAGTTTTATTTGCTATTCTGACCACCATATTTTTAAAGTAGCAAATTTTCTTTTTCCCGGGGTAAATAGGGCACCCCAAATAAGTAAAAGGGAATTGGAAATGGGAAAAACCAGTAATGCTTTTGATGTCTTCAATTACAGTTGAAGGAGTTTTAGAAGATACCAGAAATGTAGATTTTCTTTTATTCATCATTTGTCCTGAGGCTTGTTCATAGTTCTCCAACTTTTTCATCATCATGGAAATAGATAACAAGTCACCAGAGGAGAAGAGGATGGTTTCATTAGCATATGTGAGGTGAGTGATTAAAAGACTGCCTCGATCCATAGAAAATTTAATAAAATTATCATGTACCAGCTGGTCCATCATGTAAGATAGCAATTCTGCCCTAATGACAAAAAGTGGGGGGGATAGTGGGTCTCCTTGATTAAGGCCCCTAGAAGATTTGAAAAACCTATATCTCACTCCATTGACATTGATGGAGTACCAATTCTTTGAGATCAATCTTGCAACCATATCAATCCAACATTCAGAAAAGCCTAATTGCCTCATGGTTTGACAGAGGTAGTCCCAAGGAACTTTGTCAAAGGCCTTTGCTATGTCTAGCTTAAAAACTACATTACCATTGACATTGGGCCTATTCAAGTTATGAATAAGTTCTTGAGTAAGCATGACATTATCTGAGATTGACCTACCTTTAAGAAAACCAGTTTGGTTTGGAGAAATAATCTTGTTCATAAGAGGTGCTAGCCTACTGTTAAGTAACTTTGAGATAATTTTGGAAGTGAATTTCTTAGACTAATAAGACTGAAATCAGTGAATTATTGCGGGTTATCAATTTTAGGGATGAAAACAAGGCATGTATGAGTGAATGATCTGGGAAATGGTTGCCCAGAGAAGAATTCAAAAACCACCTGATAGAGATCAACAGAAATACAATTCCAACAGTGTTGAAAGAATTTTTCAGAAATGCCATCGGGGCCAGGCGAGCTACTACTATCCATGGAGAATACTACATGTTTCCGTTCATCCTTGGTAGGGAGTGCCTCTAAAATCAAGTTATCTTCTTTATTTATTACTCTGTTAAGCCCCCTGAGCTTCGAAAAATCTCTGCAAGTATTTTCTTGTGTGAACTGCGGCTAAAAAAGGTTAATAGCTTCAGTAGCTATATCATCTTTTTTCTCAATCCATGTACCATCTTGCTTCTTGATTCTTGTAAGTTGTAATTTTTTCCTTCTGGAATTAATTACAGAGTAAAAGAACCTAGTGTTATTGTCACCATCCGTAAACCACTTCAAGCCAGCATTCTCCAAAATGACTCTTCCTTTTTTATGTGCCTAATCAACTGTGCATTCACATTATTATATTCCATTCTATTACTTTCAAAATTGTCATTTAGACACCTTTCCTCTAATGCCTCAAGCATATTCTGCAATTCCTTGGTCTTATCAAAAATATTCCCAATAGAATTCTTGGACCAAAAGGAAAGACTCTTACAAATATTTTTTAGCTTGAGATAAAATCTCCACATAGGGTCTCCTTCTACTTGTAGTTTCCAGGCTTGTTCCACCACTTGCATAAAACCCTCTTATTCAGTCTAAAGATCTAAGAATCTGAAATACTTTTTAGGATCCAATTGTGGATTGGAAGTGGAGACAGGAAAAGGAGCACGATCAGAGCCAGTTCTGACCAAGTGTGTGACAGTGGTATCTGCAAAATTCTATAACCATTCCGAGTTAACAAGAGCTCTATCCAATCTTGCCCATATCCTCTTAGTAGGTGCCCAGCCATTACACCAGGTAAAAGGACTGCCAGTGTAACCAAGATCCAAAAGGCCACTATCCACAATGCAGTTAATGAAGGGCAAACTTTTAGACATATTGTATATTTTCACCCTTTTTTCTCTTGGGGATCAGTAATAGCGATAAAATCCCCAATCACCATCCATGGAGAGCTAACTCCATTAGAAAACAATTTGATGTTATCCCATAGAGGCTCTCTAAGATGAGCTTTGCATTTAGCATACACTAAAGTTATGCATAAAGTCTCCCCATTATTTTCAATTGAGTAATTAATAAATTGAGGAAGGTATGCAATAACAATACAGTTGATAGAGCTATCACCAAAGAACCAGATTTTATTGTTGCAATTGGCATATGCAAAATGAAACCCAAGTCTTCTCCTAAATTTTTCTAACTTTTTTCTTCCGCTGAAAGGTTCCATGATAGCAATGAATAAAAGGTTGTGAGTTTTTTTGAGTTGCTTAAGTCTGTCAAAGGCACCTTGTGAAGTGATGCCTCTAATATTCCAAATAAGTAACTTAATCATTAAAAAGATATAGATAGATCAACATTGTCCTATGAAAATTTAACAGGAGGAATGCCTTTGCCAATATTATGTGTCTAATCAACAGTGCATTCACATTATTATATTTCATCCTATTACTTTCAAAATTGTCATTTAGACATCTTTCCTATAATACCTCAAGCATATTCTGCAATTCCTTGTTTTTATAAGAAATATTCCCAATAGAATTCTTGGACCAAAAGGAAAGACTCTTACAGACATTCTTTAGCTTGAGATGAAATCTCCACATAGGGTCTCCTTCTACTTGTAGTTGCTAGGCTTATTCCACTACCCTTTTGTTCAGTCCAAAGATCTAAGAATCTGAAATACTTTTTAGGATCCAATTATGGATTGGAAGTGGAGACAAGCAAAGGAGCATGATCAGAGCCAGTTCTGACCAAGTGTGTGACAGTAGTATCTGCAAAATTCTGTAACCATTCCGAATTAACAAGAGCTCTATCCAATCTTGCACATATCCTCTTAGTAGGTTCCCAGCCATTACACTGGGTAAAAGGACTACTAGTGTAACCAAGATCCAAAAGGCCACTATCCACAATGCTGTTGATGAAGGGCAAGCTTTTAGACATATTGTATATTTTCCCCTCTTTTTCCTCCCGAGTTTTAGTAATAGCACTAAAATCCCCAATAACCATCCATGGATAGCTAACTCCATTAGAAAAGGATTTGATGCTATCCCATAGAGGCTCCCTGAGATGAGCTTCGCATTTAGCATACACTAAAGTCATGTATAAAGTCTCCTCATTATTATCAATTGAGCAATTGATAAGTTGAGGAAGGTCTTCAATAACAATACAATTGATAGAGCTATCACCAAAGAACCAGATTTTATTATTGCAATTGGCATATGCAAAATCAAACCCAAGTCCTCTCCTAGATTTTTCTAACTTTTTTCTTCCGCTGAAAGGTTCCATGATAGCAATGAATAAAAGTTTGTGAGTTCTTTTGAGTTGCTTAAGTCTGTCAAAGGCACCTTGTGAAATGATACCTCTAATATTTCAAATAAGTGACTTAATTATTAAAAAGATGTAGATTGATCATCATTGTCCTGTAAACATTTCATAGGAGGAATGTATTTGCCTCTTCTATTACCTCTGCCCTCCCTAAAGGTGTGTCCACCTCTGGTTAATGAGAGTCTACCTTCGGTTACCTCATGGCCCCTAGGTGAGAGGCGGTGTCTGTCAGTTACATCTCCAAAGGCTTGAACAATTTCATATGGTAGTGGTGATTGATGTGAGAAAGCTTCTAGCAATATGTTAGCATGATCATCGCTGGTAGTTGATTGAGCATCAAGAATTTCCTCACTTTCAGACTGATCTTCAATACTTTCAAAGTTATTCTCAGAATCACTAATAACTTGATCATTTTCAGCAATTTCTGAATCTTTCCCTTCAAATTCGGAATCTACATCATTTACAATATCCAGCTCTAGTTCATCACTACTCTCTGAGGGATGGTTAATAGGATTGTTAGCTAGTGGATGGGATTCAGAGGTTGGATTGTTAGGAGGATGAGGGTCTGGAGGCTCTTGAGAAGTGGGATTTGTGTGTGTATTTTCTGTCTGGTTTCCTGGTAGTGGAGGGCTAATTTGTGTTATCTTTGGGAATTTTGGAAGCTGAGGTGGATATATTTTATTGTTGTGGAACAACAGAAGTAGAGGTGATATCAGAACTACTTTGGTGTTTTGGCTTGGTAGTATTATCAAGGAGCATCTGAGAACCTTTCTTAATGGGAGATTGCACATTAGGACTGGTCTAAGGTGTTGTGTTTTGTTGTTTATTAGCCTTTGTATTTAGATTAACTTGGCTTGACTCAATTGTTAGTGGAGTTGATTGTTTTGTGCTATGTAGCTGATGAGTATTGTTCTGTTGTTTGCTCTGATTAACTTGCCATTGTACTCTTTTCTTTGGTCCATTCTTGTACTTCGATGCCTGGTGCAATTGGGCCATATGTTTTAACTTGATTGTTCTTGTCCAAAACATGTTTCTGTTTGTCTTGCGTTCCATCATTTGTTAGTTGTATAGTTGGTTGATTTGCCCTCTCTGATTGTGAATTTTTTCCTATGAGAATGACTTCTTGATGAGGTTGTTGTGGTAGCATATTTAAGTTAGTATTCCCAATTGTGTGTTGATGTAATTTCTTGTTTCCTCTTTTAACTCTCCATTGATCATTAATCTCCTCAGTATTGGCTGAGGCTCGAGCCTAAACTTCTTCATCTCTTTTCTTATTACTGCAAGAGAGTAGATCATGTCCTTGCATACAACAATATTGGCAGTATGATGGGGCACCCTCATATTCGATATCTAACCAGTATCTATCTTCCTCATTACTATCTAACCTCTTAAATCTTGGCCAGATTTAATCATGTCTAGGCTTTAAGAGGTCAATTTCAACTTTAAGCTTAGCCACATTATCCCTAGACTTAGAGTAAGTGGCCATATCAGGGGTCATGGCCGTACCAATTGAGCCAACCATTCTGGACAAGGTGTCCCACCTAAAAAGATGCCAGGGGAGCTGACGAATCAAAATTCATACAAGGGCAATTGTAGTTTCACATTCAGGGGCAAAATCACGGGTCCATCTAACAATCCTCATTATATATGGACCAAGAGTGATGAATGGTTTAAAGTATGCGTGGTAGAAGTCTGCTTCATTGGTAAAGTCAATATAAACATGATTTGTATCATAGTAGGCTATCCTAACAGTACCTTTGAGAGGGATATGACTGATGAACAATCTCCTTACTTCTTCCATACTAGGTTTACCTCTGGTGAACTTCCCAACTGTTGTAAATTTGCAATCTTCAGCTAATGTAACAAAATAGTCATGGGCAGTGAAGTATACTGCGGGTTTGCCCATATGAGTACCGTACGTAATTTCCACCGTTTGTTCGGTACTTGAGTTATTGGCAAGAGCAGCTGACATCGTAGCTGAGAAGGATGGCTTAGACACTGGGTGTGGTGGCTTGGTTTGAACTTTTGAATTAGTATTTGAGCTAGAAGGGGGATTTGCATTCTCTTGACCATTGGACTGGGAATTTTGGGTAGTATTGATTACTACAATTTAGTATCGACTACTTACGACGACTTGAATTATTTAAAACATCCCTACATAACACAATTTAACAAACCATGGATAAAACAAGTTTTCATCTTCCAAAATTGAGTAAATTATTGTCCAATTATTACCTAAAAAGTCACGATTTATTTCTTTTGTTACATAAAAAAGTCACTTATTACAAAAATAACTTTGACCGCTTTTTATAAAAAAAATCCACCTAAAATGTATTGAGAAAATGATAAGATGATTCTTATATTAGGGAATAGGTTAAAATGGGCCCTTAAATACATTTCTTAATATTTTGATCCTCTAACATTGCCAAAAGTGAGTGTTTTTATTTTTGTTGAATATTTAACAAACTATGCTTATTATATATGATGAAAACTACAAATATTTAGCTATAAATATCAATATAGTCTCATCAAGTCGGTGGCAGACCAAAAACATTAAGATCATAACTTAAACATAAGACTGCTAAGAGGGATGCAGTCTTTCTCTAACGCGTCAGGCTTGAGTACTAATGCATGGAAGTCAAATATTTTCAGTGCTAACATGGAAACCCAAGTATTAAAAGATTTATGTGAGGCAACTAGTTATCAGATAGGGACATTACCATTTCGTTACCTCGGGGTGCCTATCTCAGCAAAGAAGATATCCAACATGGACTGTGAAGTACTAATAGATAAAATGACTGCTAGACTAAAGATCTGGAGTTCGAGGAACCTTTCATATGCTGGTAGAGTTCAATTAATTAACTCAGTTCTTTTACAAGTGCACACATACTGCTCATCAATCTTCATCCTGCCTAAGGCTGTCTTAAAAATACTTACTACAATATGCAAAAATTTCTTATGGGATGGGAGAGAACAGACTAATAAAGCTTCTTTGATTACATGGGACACCGTTTGTATATCAAAACAAAAAGGAGGACTGGGGATAATAGACTGTATGATATAGAATGAGGCAGCGCTTGCAAAATATGTGTGGAACATTGCTCAGAAGGCAGACAATCTATGAGTGAAGTGGGTTGATCACAACTACATAAAAGGTACTAGTTGGAAACAATACTTGCCACCAACTGATTACAGTTTGTACTGGAAGAGAATATGCAATGTAATGGTAAAGTTCAAAGGGGAATGAATGGCAACAGACAGGACAAAAGTATTCCATACAAAAGGGATATCATTGGAGGAAAGAAGAGATGAATGATTGGCCTTGGGCTAGATGGATTTGGAATACATTAAATGTCCCAAAGCACAGTTTTATAAGCTGGCTGGCAGTAATAAAAGACTGCTGACAAGGGAAAGACTGCAAAATATTGGAGTATGCCAAGAGACAAGATGTGAAATGTGTGGAGGAAGCATAGAAACAATTCAACATCTATTTTTTGAATGTCATTTCTCGAAGGAATGCTTGGGGATTCTGATGGACTGGCTAGGACTAAGGATAAATACACCAGATATTGATGGGCTGTGGAAAAGATTAACAAGGAATGTCAAAGGTAAAATGTGTAGGAAGTTTATAATGGCAATCTTGGTAGCGTTGGTGTATAAAATCTGGCAAGCAAGGAATGATGCAATATGGAACAACAGAGTACCTAGTCCAATGGTGATATGTCAACAGATTAAACAAGAGTGTAAATTTAGATTGAATATGCAAAAAATCAGAAGAGAGAGTAAGGATAGCAGAAAATAGATGGAGGAATTGTATAGCACACAGAGATAGTCGATTAGTCAGGAGATTTTTGCGACTAGCAGGAAAATTCCTCTAGTTTGTACAAATTTGAGTTGAATGTATATTTGGTTGGTTGGAGATTAATAATATTTTTCTTTAAACCAAAAAAAACAAAAACATAGAATCATTACTAAAAACAAATTATAAGTGTGAAACAAGTTAAAAAGTAAAAAAAAAAAAAAGAATAAGGCAATAACGACATAGTTTAACCTTTTATCCTCCTCTTACAATATAAGCAGATCACACTGCTTCCAAACTAAATTAAGTAGTTAGTATTTGATCCTTTAAAATGTGAAAAAATAATAATAATTTGTCCGAAAGTTGAACCACTGAATAAGCGCAAATTTATCAATTATCACAATCGACTTTAATACCACTAACTTGCATTTACCTTGAAAATGAGTTAACTATAATGATATTCCAGGCCATATGATTGATTATACAAAATAGAATTCAGCTATCCTATATATGTAATTGCAAGTTAGACTAAATAATTCGATGGAATGGACTTGTCAAATCCAGAAGTCATAAAATCAAAATTTCACAAGACGCGAGAAATAGATTTTAAGTAGCAGAGACTGCACCTCAAAAAGCTACATCAGATCTTGCAATAAGCCAAAAATAACCAAAATTGCAAAAAATACACTTCTAATTGTGATTATATATTTCAGTATCTTTTTTTCCATAATTGCCATTAAAATAACAAGTGTGTTATGAATATATTATATTATGAATGTTCATTTAGTACTCCGTTGTAAATAAGCTTCCTGAAGAAGCTTATCCATATGAGGCTCCGCCATAAATATGTTTATCCATTTAGTACTCCATTGGAAATAAGCCTCCTGAAGAAGCTTATCGTTTCGGTACTCCGTTATGGATAAATATTACCCGTGGTAGAAGATTATCTATATGTGGCACAACAGCTTAAAGTAGCAGCTTACACAGCAGCTTACAAGCAGCTTATACAGCAGCTTGCAGTAGTAGCTTACACAGCAGCTTGCAGTAGTAGCTTACACAGCAGCTTGCAGTAGCAGCTTACACAGTAGCTTCCTTTCTTCTATAAATAGAGGAGAATTCAGTTCATTATGTACATAAGTATGAAGTTTGAATAGTATATCAGTTTCTCTCTATACTTGTCTTTACTTTACAGTTTTTATTTTATAACACGTTATCAGCACGAGACTCTGCCATCTCGAGCAAATACTTTAAAAGTATTAGAGGTACGGATTTTTTTTTCTAAATAATGTCAAATCTTTCCAAACTTGAGTTTGTAGCCCTGGATATATCGGGCAAAAGCTACATATCTTGGGTGCTTGATGCCGAAATTCATCTTGATGCGATGGGTCTGGCAGACACCATCAAAGATAAAAATCAGGCATCAAACCAAGACCGTGCCAAAGCAATGATATTCCTACGCCATCACCTTGATGAGGGCCTGAAAAT